>CAUDNR010001158.1:1531-30035 GCA_958430865.1 Entrophospora sp. SA101 | reverse complement strand
GACAATATCCTTCCGGTTGTATATACCTTAATAATGACAAAATATATATGTTTTTATAAATAAATAACATACCCTTAATTTTCTTTTCTCGTTAAATATCTTAATATTAAAAAACTTCAAATACATATATCCAAATAATAACAATAATTTTAAAAAAAAATTTTCAGAGTTATTGTTCCACCTTCTGATCAGAAATTTGAATCAATTGCATTAGTCATCTCTAGAAAGTTCTAGTCACGAGTAATATTTGTGGCTGAATTTTATATTAAACATCTATGGGTAGTCTCAAAAACCTTCGCTTTTCTAATCTTAAGCATGCTTATAGGCCTTGAGGCTATAATACAACACTTTTACATGAAAAAAGCTTTGACTGTAATTAATTAATAAGACAGCGCGATTGAATGTTTTGACCAACCCTTAATTATTAGTTAGGGGTCCTTTTGATTATTAAACGTTTTATCCATCATTAGTGTTTTCAAATCGTCCAGGAGCCGGTTTCCCTCCCGTCTTTAACGATCTTGTTATTTATTTATTTTTTTGTTTAATATTAATGTTAATAACGGTCACAAAAAGCAAATACATGTTCATTTGTCACCTTGACAGAGGACCTTATAATAATTACCTAAGAGACATGACAAATCCCGTTCTGCGCTTTGATTTCAATAAGACATTTATATAAAAAATATATATATCAATACAAAAAAAAAGTTCCACTGGTCGTTAATAAATGACATTTCTCCTTTGGAACTAACCATATCAAGTAGCAACACCTCTAGTATCCGTCTTGGACTATTTTTCAAAAAAAAATAATAATAATAATAACAAGTTTTGTAATCGAGGATGTGCAAGTGAGCAGGAGAGACCGTTCTGGGAACACAAAATTTTGGCCCACTGACTTTGGCTTTACCAATTTCCCATAAAACTAAAAAAAATCCCCATTGATAACGTAGAAATAGATATGGGTTTGATTCATTTTGTCAACATCACTTCACCAACAATCATTTCATTAACAAATCTAAGAAGTCGGAAGCAACCACGCGACAAACTATTGAAACAGTTCAATAAATTAGATAATTGTACTACTCAAAAATGTATTTAAAGGGTTGGTTATTTTGATTATATTGAGAGATATGGTCAAGAGAAGAGTTAGGAAGAGAGTTATTCTTCAATAAAGTCGAAAACCTTAATATAACAAATGTCAATGAAATGATCACAAACACAACGAAATTAAGATACGTGATCAAGATGAAAAATGAACAACGTGTGAAAAATCAAACAAATGTTACATAAAACATCACCTTCTGTCCATGTTGATGGACGTGGTAGATAAAAAATAAAAAAATAAAACCAAAAAGGTAAGGAAAGACCAAAAATTTTTTTTAACATCAGATGAACGAATAGTGAAAGATAATTAGATTTAGTAAAATAATAAATAATATATAAATTAATAAAATAAACTAGAGTCAAATTCAACAGGATCTTCTTCCCCGCTGATTTTTCTAAGCCCATTATTATACATTGCTGTATTCAATTTTTTTTTTTTCAACATGTTATATAAAATATTTTTTCTTTTGGTTGAATCAAAATACATTTTGGTATAACATAAAATTGCATCACCCGAATAATGATAATACCAAGACCAAGCAGTAAAATTTGTTCAGACTTTTTTTTTACTAAGAATATAAAATCATTGTTTTTTCTCATTGACATTGAAATGAGGTAAATAATTCTGCCTTGCATTGGAACATATATTCTTAACGTTAACTAACTAATTTCATTTTAGTCACCTATTTGATTTATTTTTCTAATGATAAAAAACATTTAATTCAAAAAAATTTTATATATGGGAATGCTGCAACGATTACTATACTTAAAGATTCCTTGCAAAAACCCTACACAAAAATTACCAGGTATAAGACATTTTCGATTTTGATCTGTTCACATTAATATTGCTAAGAAAATATGCATTCAAAATGACTAATACATTTGTAACAAATCATATAACAAGCTTTAATGTCATTTTGTTAAGTTGGCATTATACAATATTAAAAAAGACAATTGCACTACAACATCACAATTTCATATTTCTTCTATTACTCAACAGAATTTTTATAAGTTTTCAACTTGGTGATGTATACTGGATATCCATCGTGAACAACATTGAATTTCCATATCTCTTAATAATTCTGTTATTCGTGTATTCAGATGTTGAACACAAGCCTGTTCATGAGAGATCATAACTAATCATAATTAATAAATGACTGTTAAAAATAATATTTCAAAGTATTACTAACCCTAAATGCCAATAATTTTTTTATGATATCTTCCAACAGGTATAATTGCATCAGCATATTAGGTATTACAAATGATAGATCAGTTTCATCAACCAGATACATCAGGAAATTTTCCCCACTGCAATATTATGTCCATAAATTTTAATATGTAAAGTTGTAATATTTGCATAAAAATTATGTAATATTTACACTTGATGTAATAATTGCATAATTTTTGTATGCTTATTTGCATAATATTTAATATAATGTATCTAAATCTCAAGTGTGGTTTAATATAAAATATTTAGTGAAAAATAAGAAAAATTATATATACATTTTTTTTTTCAATTGAAATTTTTTGAAATTTCATTGATCTCTCCTCAAAACTACATATTTTTTTCTGAACTTTTCCTAATTATTATATACAATAAAATATATCAAAATTTCAAGTGTGGTTAAATGTAAAATACTTAGTGAAAAGTGAGGAAAACTATGTATTTATTGTTTTCTTTTCAATTGAACTTTTAAAATTTCCCAAAAATAGCAACACTATTTTTAATTTTTTTGTGAACTCTCTTTAATTAGCATCTATAACCTATTATATCAAAAATTTCAAGTGTGGTTAAATATAAAACATAGTAAGAAAAAACTGATGATAACTATACATGTAGCCCAAAGTATTTTGACACTGTCATAAAGGGAGTTACACATGTAGTAAGGGGGTGTTACACTTATGTTTTTAATAGTGAGTGCCGTAATTAATTTCTACTTTCTACCATCAAAATCACCAAACCAATTTGGGCTGGATGTATAATGATAACATTTTTTTAATGAATTATTGAGTTGGTTAAGTAGTAGTAGTGGCAGTAGATTCTTGATTTAATTGAGTAGTGGTGCAGCAGCAACTAATTCTTGGTTTAGTTGAGTAGCAGCAGCAGCAGCAGCAATGGATTCTTGAGTTGGTAGAGTTGTATGTATTTTATATTTTAATCTATGAAGGCTTGAATTACGGCTATTACAAAGCAAAAAAGAAAAACTTTTGGTGAAACTAAAACCATATCTATAATATCTATTTTTTTTCTTTCAATAAAAGTATTTGTTGCGAGTATAGGGACATTCAGTATGGTATAACTCTTGCAAAACATATGGTATGGTATTGTATAAGTGTAATAAAATGGTTGTATACCAATTCTTAAATCTAACATACTTCCCTTCACACCCACCAAAAAAGGATTTAGAATAAAATTTTGTGTGACTTGGTATGGAAAAATATGGGCTATACCATACCATACCATACGTTCTGCAAGAGTTATACCATACTGAATCTCTCCCTACCGATTTGTTGCTCTTTTAAAGTATTTGAGGTCAGATCAAATTTTCTTGAATTAAAATTATTGTTTTGTTTTTTTAACAGATTTTGTTTTCCAATTCACAATCACAATCTAGAAAAGTTTGATCTACTTTGCATCTAAGGCAGATTTGACATAAAAAACATGTCCAATTAAATATTCCCTAGAAAAAATATCTTGTTTATCCATCCCTGGCTAAACAAAATTTGAAAAATAATTATTATAATTATCAATTATTCAAAAGATTTCATTGGAAAAACATTATCATCAGTCTTTTCTTACTATGTTTTATATTTAACCACACTTGAAATTTTTGATATAATATGTTATAGATGCTAATTAAAGAGAGTTCACAAAAAAATTAAAAATAGTGTTGCTATTTTTGGGAAATTTCAAAAAGTTCAATTGAAAAGAAAACAATAAATACATAGTGTTACCGGAATTAGATTCTGATGGGGATATTTTGGACGAATCTCGTAATTCCGGATCAAATTAATTATATTTCTATTTTTTATTTATTATTTATTTTTAATTTATTTTTATATTTATCATTTTCTATTTTTATTTTTCCATTTATTAGAACTATAAAAAAACTGACATTGAATCGTAAAAAAACAATAAAACCGGCCTAACTGAAGAGTTTCACAGGGATGAACTGATTTCATAAGAATTAAGAATAGGACATGGATAAGGATATGACAATGATATGACAATGACAGACAATGATAATGGAATTATCATTAGGATAAAATAATTTTTGGGAACAAATTTTTTACCTTCGTTGGGTGTTTGATTTAAAAAAAGAATCAAAACTTCTGATTGAAATTGGTTCAAATCAAATTGAATAATATTATTGAAACTTTCTTTATGATTCAATTAAATAAATGTCTGTACTTTTTTTTTAATGTATAGAGTGTAAACTAACATTGTTACAAATTTTTTGTAGAATTTGTTTAGTTTAGAACTAAGAAAATTCAGGATTTAATTTATTTAATTCAATATTAATTATTTTATTGTTCTTATAATAATAAGAAATTTTATTTCTTGTAAACATGTTTTGTTAGTGGTTTTGTCAATTCAATTTCTTATAAATTTCCTTGAATTTTCTATAAATACTTTTCTTGATGATTTTGTTAAGTTGACTTTTTGTAAATTTCTTGTAAATGTTTTCATTTTCCACAGAAATTTACGTTCTCTTGTAAATTTGCCATGAATTTTTTGTATTACAAAAAATTCATGGAAATTTCTTATAAACTTTCTGCAAACTTTTTCATATAGAATAAGATTCGTGTAAATTTTTAATAATTTTCCTGTAACTTTTCTGTAAAACCTTTTTTCATAGGGCAACAACAAGGCTTATTACACCATTCTTTAAATTTTGAATTTTATACTGATGGATCACTTATAAATCTAGGTAAAGAAACAATAAAATGGGCATTGCTTATATTCAAACACATCCAGGCTTCCCGCATTAGAATTTGGAGTATCAGTAAAAAAAAAGGCTTTCTGCAACATGTGCTGAAATTGCAGCTATAACAATTGCTTTATTAATTGCATCTAAAGACTCTAAAGTTACTATTTTCACAGATATTAAATCAACAATAGATCAATTTAACGATCCAATTTTAGAGTTCAAGCAGATTGGAATACAAGTTATGTAATATAGTTATATAAATATCAAGAAATTTAAGTGAACAGGTTTATCTCCAAACCTGTTAACAATCACAGTTTTTTATCATTATGCACAATAAAATAAATGTTACATTTTGGCAATTCATATTTTGTCATTACATATATTTATTCTTTTTTATTAATTTTCTTGAGAACGTGCTTCAAACATACTCTGCTAATAAATTAAACTATTTATGACATAATCTTTAAAGTATAATTGAAGGCATGTTTGTGATGCACTTCAAGTGAATATTAAAAATATTAAATTGAATTTGTGCTTAAACTCAGTATAATTATGCTCAAACGAAGCAAATTAACATCACAGGTTGAGATCCGACTTGGGTATTTATTACAATTAAAATTTTTTCGTTTTTGTTATTAGTCATTTTGTATCTTTAAAAGGTCATCTTCTCTGATAAAAATTTCAATTATGTCATAGGAGCCACCATACAATGAATATTTTTGGTGGAATGAAATTCAAAAAAAAAATTATTCAATGTAGTGTGTATATATAATTAAACATATCAAATATATCAGATATTATTTTATAGAAAAATCCTAGCAATAATTCAAGAAAATCCAGAAAACTTAGAAAATTATCCACAAGTACCATTAGTGATGATGAACTAAATATGAAAGAAATAAAAAGACAAATATATTGAAGTCTCAAGCATTAAAGATAATATTGATTCAAGTCAAATGAAAATTTTAAGTGGTCAAACAAATAATGATGATGATGATGATGGTTCTCGGACATCCAATAGTTATTCTCCAAGTATACCTTCACTGGCTTCTCAATGAAAATCAATACTAAACAATAAATCTGCAGAATTTCAATCAAATCAAACTTTTTAAAAATTTCCATGAAATTGGTTCAAATATGATAAAAAAATTTTCATGCTTGCACTAAATAATAGTTTATATATTAAATACCACTCTTTAAACAATATTGTAAGTGAGCTAATACTATAAAGGAACTAAGAAAAGAAAAAATTTTATTTTGTTTGCACAATAAACAACGATTTATTTTCTAATTAAATCAAATAATATAATATTAAATTGTGTTTTTATCAATTCACTAATTTTTCACGATCTCTAAATTTTATTGTAAAAGGTTTGGGTCCTGACCAATTCGTTATTAGATTATCAAAAGAATTGATATTAATAATAGAAAACCTACAAGTAAATTTTATTGACTTTAATTTTTTTGGTAATGTTTGATTTAGCACTGAAAGTATTTCATCACCATTAAACATATTCACATGAAAATTTTTAAGTATAATACTTTCTAATTTAATACAATTGTTGAATACTTCTGTTAACTCCTGGTTTACTTCATCATTATAAAATATTGATAAACTTACTAGATTTTTACACCATTGTGCAATTGATTGAAATAGTTTTCCCAAAAATTCACTATTACACAGACTACTGCTAACATTCAGATATTTAAGAGTTTTTCCATTGATGCTAATAAATTCAGACAAATCTGATAAAGATAGTTGTTTGCATTGATATACTGCCACAGATTCAATATTTGGAAGTGAAATATTTTTCAACAATTTTATCCCATCAGCAGGAAAAGAATTAAATGTTAAAGTCTTTAAATTTTTAAGTGCTGGTAATAATATGCAATCCATATTAATATTATTGAATCCACTTGAATAATAAATTATTGATTGTGAATGTGAGAGAATTGCTTTTTTGAAATTATCTGGAAAAATTTGACCAGAGTATAAATGAATAGCTAATTGCTTTATTTGATTTTGTGCTTTAATTAGTTGAGTCAGGCTATCTAGAAGTTTATTGTCACATATATCAAACAATTCTAATGATTGAATACATTTGCAAATATTTGCTAATTTATCAATAAATTCATTATTAATAAATTTATAACAAACTAATTTATTAAGATTTTGAAAACAATTATCAAATCTATGATGATTATTTAACTGATAAAAATTTATATTAGAAGCATTAAACTCTTTAATAGCTGCTGAATGATCTAAAATAAAACTTACTAGCCTATCTTGTAAAATATTTAATTTGCAAGAATTTGTAAGCAGTGATTGAAAATTAAAAATTTTAAAATAAAATCTAGTACAAAATCTAGCATAATTATATAATGGTGATTTATCCAATAGCTCAAAAGTCAATTCAATGCTATTCCTTGTTAAGAAATCTTTATCTTCTTTCAATAAACAATTAATTATTATTTTGATAGAATCATAAGAATAAAGTGGATTTCTCCATAAAATCGGAAGATTAATATTGTGCCATTGTTTATTGACAAGAATGCAAGAATATAATGTTTCATAATCATCATCACTGTGTTTAAATACTTCAGATAAAAGCTCAAGTGGCAAAATCATTGTTTTTTCGTAGAAAGAAAATTTTATTTGTTGCACAATAAAAATGATTTTTTCCCAACAAATTAAAATCAAATAATATATTAAACGAGAATTGACCTATAAGAAATCATTATTTCTTGGTAATGTTTGACCTAGTATTGAAAGCATTTTATCACAATCAAATATATCCATAAAATCAATTACAATTATTGAATACTTCAGTTAGCTCCCGGTTTACTTTATCATTATAAAAATAAGTTTACTAGATTTTACACTATTGTGCAATTGATTTAAGTAGCTTTCCCGACAATTCTCTATTGGATATTTAAGAGTTTTTCAATTGACGTTAATAAAATTATAAATTCTGATAGAAATGGTTGATCATAAATATGTAACCTCACGGATTCAATATTTGACAATGAGATTATTTTATTCTGTACAAGTAGCAGTAGGTAATGTTAATAATAAAGTCTCTGGATTCTTTAAGCACTGGTGATAATTAAGTCTCTGAACGAATCAATAAAATTTGAACTGAACTGATTTGATTTAATTCAAATCAAACACGAATCAAGTACAAATTGTGCTTTGACTTGATTCAGACCGGTTTTGAATCTATAAATGATTTGATTTGAAATCTAATTCAAATATATACACATATGAAATAATTTGAATTCTGCACAATTTTAAAAAGAGTTGCCTTTGGAAATAAATGGTTTTGAAAGTCAAAAAAAATATCTGCCTAATACAATAATTGCATTTGGTTTTTTCCATCTACAACTGTGAAATGATTCCACACTTCACTTCTTGTTCTTCTTTGAACACATGATTGCACCGTGCCTGTTTAAGAAGTAGTTGAAGAGACATTTTCAACAATGCATTTATCATCATTCATCATTGTTACAATTTCACTGTATCTTCGTTACATACTATGTATGATTGTATTTCGTACAATTCGTACAGATTCGTTGTGGTCGTACACCTGTACGAATGTATGAACAATGATTTTCTACAAATATTTATTTTGTAAATAATAACAATAATATTACTATTATCATTACCAGGTCGTAATACTACTTCATTATTAGAAAAAACCTGATTATTCATGTTATATTTACTTAAACCCCTTTTATTTGACTATTCTTGGCACATTATTTATGATTTCTAATTTTTTTCCTATTATTAATTAAAGAAAATTACCTTTTTTAATTATATTATCAATTCAAATAATTAATAGTAATATTAAATCTTCATACAATAGTTAATTCCATAAACATTGTCACAGTGGACTATAATCAAATTCTTATGGTAATGATTTTAAATGAAGTTTTCTTATGTATCCCCTTCATCCGCTTTTTGACTGTACATCTTTTTTTTTTGTATAAATCACACGATATGCGTACGTACATACCAGGGACGATGATTTTGCATAATAAATAGCCACAGACGGAATGTGTATTTAAAAACAGGAAATACTATAATAATGTCTGCAGATAATATAAAAAAGGGGAAGCTAAATAAGTGTATATATATAACATGATAATCGAGGAGTTTTTTAGAATTACGACCTTAATTATTATTAGTATTAGTAATAGTAATAGGGTTAAATATTAACGTTAAGAAATTTTGCGTAACTATTATTGTTATTATAGGATTTGGCTAGTTTGTCTTCAAATGAACAGCCACAACCCATTAAAAAAAACAAAAACTAAGCAGACAAAAGCATAGTTAGACATGGACTTACTCCTCAAAAGTGATAAAAACGATCAAGTACAACTAGTACCAGATTCGTCTAAAACTGGAAATTTTTTTACTCGTAAAGAATGTGGTGCCGTTTTTTTTTGCTGATGATAAATTACAATCATCATTCTTCAAATCAAATAAAAAAAATATTTTATTTTAAATTCTTTTAACAAATGTTTTTAATAAATATATATACTTTATGTTAATATCATATTAAACTATTTGTAATATTTTTTTAAAATTATAATAATGCAGATATTATGACGGGGAATTATGCAGAATAGTAATAGCGTATTTTTTGATGCATAGTATGCATGCGGAATTTTTGTTTTTAGCATGGCACTTCATCACCGCAGAAAATCATTGTTTCCTGGTACATACATGTACGATATGTGCGAATACGATATCCCAACCCTGATTAGAACAATGTGATCTTCTGACATTTTGACCCCTGTGACTTTGTTTGACAATCATTTGCAAAAAGGTTATCACGTGAATGTAGTTTTGTCCAATGAAATTTAAAGAAAAATTTGGCAACGATTGTTGTTATTTTTGAAGAGTAGAACCCATCATTTTTGGTAAATATTAAATAAAACCTCAGCCCATTAAACAATCGGGAGTAATTTAAATTAACATTAAAATTAACATTAAAATTAACATTAATATTACAGTAAATAATATTAAGTCAAGTTAATACTCTATATATTAATTAATATACACTTAAAACTGCTGCACTAAATTAATTCTGTACTTTTCTTTCGTCAATTAATATATGTGTGTTCGGCTTTGAAACAAAAAAAAAATACAATCTAAACTTGACAAGAACAAATATGATTGCACCATTAACTCAAAATATTCCATGTCTTGTGATTTACAATGGTTTGTGCCTTTTACCAATGCAATGTATTTTCCAGAATCCTATAAAAGCTCTTATGCAACTGTTCATTCGACACAACAAGAATCCATTTCAATACTTGATAGTTATTGCAAACTGTAATCAAAAGCCCAAGCTATGATTAACTTGAAGAACTTCAAGTATATAGTGCAGTTACAAATAATGCCAATAAATATCATAAATACATGGATGATGCTATCAAGGATTATTATTTGAAAAGTGACATATATATTAATCAATATATAAAATAGAGATCAATTCTTGTAAACTTTTTTTACAATTTATATTTTAATAAATTTTTTTCAGCTGTTAACTATTTATGAAGATTCCAACCATCCGAAACCCAGATCTTGTGAATTTGACGACTCAATCAAATAATTATAATTACCACTGTTATTCTTGCTATATACAGAAACAATAAATCTTAAAGGACAAGCTGAATTACTGAAGAATTTTAAATTGTAATTTAATAACAATTCTGATTATAATTATATAAAAAATAATTTAATTCGTGTAAATTAATTATTTTCTCAGTCAACTAATATGAAGACCAAGAAGGAAATTAGCACAAAGGTTGTAATAATTTTTAGTAGAAATAGTAATTATTAAGATTTCTAATTCTAGTTAATTAATTTGATGTTTAATTTTAATGATAATGATAACAATCTTTTGAACAAAAATTCTAAATTTCATTGTAGATTATCGAGTTATCAAGAGTATCACAAATAAAATTAATAAAATTTCCATTGACTCTAATGGAAAAAAAGTATATTATATATAGTATATAAATAGTTATGATGATAATTTATTATTTGAAAAAAGTTTATAATCTGCCTTGTATAAAATTACGCGTTCTAAAGTTTGGAATAAGTTGGGAATTTTTATTGATTTGAATTTACGCATTCTAATTAGATTTAAAAAGGAAAAAAAATTTTTTTGTAATCAAATGATATAAGAAAAAAAATTACTGTAAATATATAATAAATTCCAATAAAATTAATCAATTATTGGTAAAAAAATAATTTCTTCTCTCTTTTTTAACAACTTCTTACTAATTAAAATTTTTTTTCTTCATAAAAAATAAATATATTTATTTATATTTATATTTCCTTACTTTCTTTTCTCCATTTAATAGTTAATTATATTTAATAATAATAATAATAATAATAATAGGTAATTTAACTTATTCCAATTCTTATTATTCTACAAAGGAATCTTTCTTTAATCTCTCTAATCTATAAAATATATTATCTATACACATATACATATTAGCACTTCATATTCTTATTTCTATATTGGAAGAACCATTAATTCATCTTGAGCAAGTAGATAAATATAATAATTATTGAGGTAATAATAAAAACAAATATTTTTATTCAATGATATATTCAAAACAAGAAATATGTATTTTTGTGTGTTAATATATTGTATTCTTTTTTCCAAAAAAAAAACTTTTATTTAATAAGATCCAAAGTAATACAAACAATCAATTGGAAGTATATAAATGAATTGAAAAAACAATGATGGCGTCAGTAATGAAAAGAATCCTACCTACTACTCTCGTAAAGTTTAACAACAACAACAATAATAGCAATGATGATGATGATAGTGGAATCTCTTCTTATTCTTCTTACTATCCTTCTTATTCTTATTCATCGTTTTCGTTACTGTCATCAGCAACATCGACTTCAACGTTATCTTTGTCAAACCTTGCAAATGAACAATTACAAGAAATCCCAACGAGGACAAATTCGATGGTTAGAGCAAAAAAAGCAAAAGTTATATCCTCATCGTCATCACTAACAGCGGTATCATCGACAAGACAAACATTAATTGTCAGACCATCAATTGCGATGACTTTACCGATGGAAATTATATGTGAAATATTTAATTACCTTGAAGAACATCCGGCACATTTTACAAGAGGCTCACTAGTATGTAAAACATGGTATTACTCTACTCAAAATCATCTGTATTGGAAAAGACTATGTGAACTTCTCAAGTTACCATCACCAAAGCCAAGAGCTTACAAATACAAAACATACAAATCTATAGTTATTAAAAATTGGGGCTCTTTCTGTAGCTTGTGTTTAAGAAAACGTAGAAAATATGATCCACCCATCAAACCAATGTTAGTTGATATGGATATTGCTGATAGAATTGATTTCAAAAAAAGTAAATGGTACATAATTATTTACAAAAAAAAAGAAAAAAAAGAAATTAACAATAGTGATAATAGTAATGTTGATAATGGCGGTGAAAGTAACAATAACAATAATAGTAACAATAACAATAACAATAATAGTAATAATAATAGTAATAATGGTAATAGTGGTGGTGGTATTAATAGTAGTAGTAATAGTATTTTAAAACAAGAAGATGACGAGGAGGAGGACGACGAAAATGAAGAGGAAGAGGATATTGTCAACAAGCCAAAACTTAAACATCACCTTTGTACTTATTGTGAAGCAATATATTGTAGATATCAAAAAGATAAAGCAATAAAAAGACGTCGTAAAAAAATAAAATCGTCACTTGCAAAATGTGGAATTCAATTACCAACTAATGATGATATATGTGAAAGATTGATAGATGATGGAAACATCAAAGGAATTCTTCACTATTTGAAGTTGAAACTGGAGGAAGAAAAAGAGGTAATTTATACTTTTAAAAATTTCTTCTCTTGAGAGAAAAATAATAATAATTGGCAATATTTTTTAATTTTTCAATTTTTCATTTAGGAATTGTTTAAAGCATTATTGGAATTAGAAAGAAATGGATGATCAATTATTTTCTCGTTTTCAAATTTAAAACAAAGCTGCATATTATTATTTGTTCGTTCATCGTATTATTAGAAATAATAACAATCATAAACTAATCTTTATAAATATATATTAATATAGAATATGTATAGCATTCATGTATTTCTAGAAGATAATATCGAGAGAGAGGGCGAAATATAATATAATAATAATAATAATTTTCTTTCTTTACCAATTAGATTCTATGCAAATTTGAACATTTTGATTCTATTTATTTTATTATGAAAAAAATTATAATTACAAATATATATAATAAATCAATTAGTTAATTAATTAATTAAAAAACTAAAATCGACGAGTCACTCGCCGACCATCTTGTAATGGTATTTAATATATTCGGATTTCCTTCTATAAGTAACTGGGTTCTTGAAACTGCAATTTGTTTTGTAAAACCAGACGATATTCTACAGCAACCTCTTGGGCCGCTCAAGAAATAGTTTGAATTTATGCAAACTAATTTATCTAATATTCCTTGTACACCTGGACCTTCGAGTTCGTCAATTAAGTGTTTTTTCTCTTCCACTTCCTCTTCCTCTTCCTCACCCTCACCCTCTTCTTTTCCAATATAATTTAAATATCCGAAAGCATTTAAAGATTTCCAAGTTTCGATACCTTCTATTGAAGAAGTTAGTATATTCATTGCTCTAATATGTTGAGCTGTAATATCACTAAAAGTGTCAGACTGTGTCTTCATAACATTAGAAATCTCAGTATTTATGATGCTGCCATTCTTGTTGTAAGATATGGGGAAATCGGTTGCCAAATAAACATTTTTTATTCTAGTATTTTTTTTTATTTCATTTATCGTTCTAACTAATTCCTTAGCACAACCCGGCAGATTGGCAGACCTTGTTTGTTCCATTCTCCAATGTATCGCGATATACGATGACTCAAGCCGATCGGTGATTTTCGAAGCTTCGTTCAATATATGCTCCGCGTAAGGAATAGGTTCGCGCATGTCTGGAAAAAGTGGTTGACGAAAATTGGAAGAAATTAATAGTACTTGTGAGTCTGATTCCAAAGCTTTGGTCAAAAATTTAGAAAACATTTCCCGTTTTTCTACTGATTTAGTTAGAACTCCACTTCTAAAAAGGCGAACTTCTTTGAGTTTTGTCAAATTTAGTTTGTTTAATTTGAGATCGTATGGACACGTTTTATAATGTTTAATAAAATTCATCCGTTTTTTGTAATAAATACTCGAAGAATTTGCAATTGTAAAAGTTTTATATAATCCATTTGGTCCATGTTGTTGTGGTCCTTCATAATCATTCAGAGTAATGTTACGAAGAGCATTAAATAAAAAGTGTTCGGCAACGATTTTTTCTGATTGATTGTCGACCCATAATTCGTATTCTTTTTGAGTGATGAATTTTGCATTCGGAAACATTTCTTGTAATAATTTCAAATTATAATAGAAACTTGGTGAAAATGTTGTACACGCTCTGACTCTTGATATGCCGACATTGGATATCACCAGGATACGATCCAAAGCTTCAGCCAATCGAACGAATGATCTTATGTGCAAATTGGCTTTGGTTTCTTGTTCTGGCATGAAATAGGGGAATATGAATTTGCATTTATCCTTGCAATCTTGTAGTATTGATGATGTTGGTTCAAGTTGTACATTTTTCGGCGAAGGAAAAATATTATTATGTGATGGTGATGGTGATGGTGATAATGATGACGTTTGTTCAAATTGTTGATATTCCGGCGAAGAAGAAATGTTATTACGCGATGATAAATAATTCATGAAATTCCATATGGTAGATGTTATTACAAGTAATATTAACAGTTTCCTATATACTCCCCACCCATGTATATGATAATTTTGTTTTGTGTTGTTTATTGGTTTATACATTTTCATAACCCGCAGTAAAAACTTTTTGATTTTTAATAAATGACTTAATACTAATAATAATAATATTAATAATAAATTATTTAATTGATTTAATTGATTTTTTAATAATAATAATAATACAATTGATTTTTTAATAATAAAAATTATTTTTTTGATTTTTTAATAGCAAAAAATATTGATTTTACGAACTACTATTTATATATTACTTTTTTTTATTGACAATTAATTTATTAAGTTATTTCATTTAATATATAAATACAGGAAGGCTCGGGTCTATTGCGTAACCCGGGTTTTTCATACATAAATTAGTATATTCATTCAGATTAATAAATTATATTTTCTAATAGTGTTAGATTAAAAAAAAAAAGCCATAATTCGTCGTCATAATAATGCGATTGATCATGTTGTGTAAATATATATAACAACTATTTATTATACATATATTACAGAAAAGTTCGGTCACAACCATTTGGGGTGTTCAAAGTTGCTCCGTTTCATATCCATCTTTGGTAGTGATCTACAGAATATTAATTTATAGTGCATAATTAAATAAAACGTCAACTTGTAAAAGATTTGAAGAGGTATTATCAATCTCTGGTTCAGATAAATTCGATGAAAATTTTGATGAATACGAATTGCCTTTTGAACTGGATAAATACTTGTCATTGTTGTTGTATGTCACTATTATAGAGGAAGTTGTCCTTTGAATACTTGCCATTGTCATTATTAGAAGCGACTTTTTGATACTTTGTTGCACAGACATTCTCGTTTTCTTGTTTCCTTAAAAACCGTTTTAAAGGAAACAAGGGAAACAACAATTTGCTGTTCCTTCTCTCCAGTTCCTTCTGATCAATCAATACATAATAAACAGGAAACAATACTTTGGAACACCCCCTAATTCAATAAGCCAGAATTGGCTAATTTAATCAAATTATATGCATGTTTTGTTAAGCCCCAAATTATTAATACAAATTAGAGCCGTTAAGGCTTATAAAACAATATATCCAAATTTGGAGTAATGGGAAAAATATTAATATTAATATTAATATTAAACTCGGGGCAAAGGCCAAGCGATAATAATAAATTCGTACGACGCAATGCTTAAATTTTAGTTGCACGGAAAAAAAAATAACATGGAGCCAAGTATTTTTAGGCGTAAATAGCAAATTATTCTAAAATCTATAATTAAACGTAAGTGTAAAATTCCTAATTTGCAAAATTCACATGACAGTATTATCCAAATTTATTTTAATTGATAAGTTTATTGGCCGTTAATATTAATAGTAAGTATTATTATATTTAAAAATAACAAATTGCTATCCTAATTCGTTTAAAAATGCAACAAATTTATAAATTAATATAAATAATTATTCTTCAAATTTGAAAATACTGTTTTTTTTTTTTACAAATAATGACATCAATTGGTTGGTATTTACGGCAACATTTTTAAAAACAAGCATAAACAAACAAAAGGCCTTTTGGGACCAGGACTTGATGAACTTGTAAATTGCTGCATATGTTGTTTTATTAGAAACACCACATAACTCTGAACAGAGGAGAAGGAAAAATGTTTAAAATCGAATATGCTAGATTTCAAACTTCTACTTCATATTCAAACCTGATCAAATGTTTCCAACGGCAGTATTATGAATTAATTTATAGAATAAATGAGGTTCAGAATTATTGTTTTTATTGATTGACAGGCGACTTTCATAATCAATTTTTGCATCGACTTTTCCTTTTTTGACATTTATATTTGGTTTTCTTTAATTTTGTTGTCAATCCACTTCATCATTTTCCAATTGGTTGATTTCATTTTGAATTTCCTGTTCAGGATTATTAAAGTTAATTATGACAACTATGAAAACTATGTATGGTATTACAGATACAGTAACGATCATTTATTAAGAAGGAGAACAACTATAGTTTCATCGTAATCATGACATCAGGGAACTCTTGAACTTAAGAATTCCCCCAAATTTTTATTAATAGGGGTCCTCAAAGATTCCTTGATTTATTATTAGGGGTTCTTATATATTTATATGATACATATAGTACACAGTGAATCTCGATTTAACGGATAGTTTGGGCAATTAGGGAAAATTTTCCAAAAATCCGTTAAACCGAGATATCCGCTATATCGAGAAGGTTTTTATTAAGGTTTATTATGAAACCGTTCTTTGAACTTTATCCGTAAAACCGAGATTTTTAATTAGTATCCGCTAAATCGAGATTCACTGTGCATATTTATTTAAAAAGTCTGATTTGTAAGCTTATTTCGAAGCCTTAAAATTTACATTTCATATATAATAATAATAAATTAAATTAAATTACTTGCACAAGATCCTTCCAGTGAGGTTTTTATCATGAAGAATTAAGTATATTATCATGATTTCGTAAAATTATAGGTATTTAATTAATTATTAATTAATTATTAATTAATTATTAATTAATTATTAATTAATTCAGTAATTAAAAAAATAAAAACCATTTGCCGTCTTTCCAAAATCCGTAAGTCGTGCGACTTTCATCTAAGCCGTGCCTGGTTTTTTTCGGCTTTTGGCGTGATCAAAAATTTGTCGTACAAAAATGTTTTTGTAATTGAATTCCAACGAATTGATGCAAGCAATGCAACCAATAATTAGAAAAAACCTAATTTTTTTGAGAAAGAATTTTGATCTACATAATCTTATTTTATTGCGAAAAAAAATTACATGTATAAAAGTAAAAATAGGCTATTATCTTGGCCCTTTGCTCTTTGCGACAAAGAAAATGCAATCCAAACCCAATTGTGGTTGTGTAATAGGTGAAAAGCAAAAGCTCACTTGCGTTCTCGGTTGTAAACTTGTTTACTAATTAAAAAAAAATATATTTTGTCATTAATATTAATATGCAGTTTTGGTTCCGATTTTATTGTTAATTGAATGCAAATAAAAAAAAAATATTATTTTGCTTTTTCATTATAAAAACTGAACACAGATTTTTAATACGTTCTTAACATTAATTAGAATAGCGTTAATGTTGCATGAAGCAATAATAATAAAATAAAAAAATACGAATAAAATAAACGTCAGGTAGCTGATTAACGAAAAAAAATCGCATCCTCACGATATTGAAAGGTACCGGATATTGAAAAAAGGAATACTGTTATTATTCATGTAGTGGTTTACAAGTCACAGTCCCTGTTGCTTTAGATCCAGTGAACTTAGCTAAAATAAGGAGATTGATAATAAGAATGTGAAAATGTATGAATCTATGTGAATTACTGACAAATTAATAGAATATGTACAAAGAAGCATAAATCTCATAGGAGGATTATTCCTTATGTATAATTTTAATTAAAATTTCCAAGTCACTATGATTGAAATTTTATATTTTACCGTAAATGTTTCCTAATTAATCTTTATTTTTTTATTTAAATAATGGTGAATTGTTTAATAAAATCTTAAGCTATTGTTTAAAAATAACGAATTAATTCTGAATCAACGTTTTCTACGTGAATAGAAATCAAAAATCTACTTTGAATTTTTTTATCGAAATTCTAATTCCACATCTGGAATAACAAAAAAATCGACTTCTTTTACAATATACGTATATATTATTATCAAGAATCGTGTTTAGAAAATGAAATTTTCGTCCTTTTTAAAATGCTTGGATCAGTCAGTGTTTTTCTGATCAAGGTGATTAAAAACTCTTGTAATACTTACCATATATCAATATTCCGAATGAGTGTAGTTTAAATTTCGATTCATCATAATACTATTTTATTAAAAAAAAAAATATATAATGACAACATGTTGCAATGTTCACAACAACCACAATTCTTTTTGATAAAAATAATAGCACACAAAAAAGATTGATGATCAATTTTGTCACAAGTGATAAAACGAATGTCCACTATGCTGCTGTACTTACAATACAATAAAACTTCTTCTTGACATAATTTGATTCTGAATAATTTTTGAATTTTATGAAAAAGTGAAACATAAAATTATATGTAGGGATAAGTGTATGAAAAGCATTAATAAAATTAATAAATATAATGGTTCTAATTATACATGCAGCCAAAGTATTTTGACACTGTCATAAAGGGTTGTTACACTTAAGTTTTTAATAGCAAGTGCCATAATTAATTTCTACTTTCTACCATCCCCACAAAAAGTTTAGATACTTATTTCCTAATTATTTCCTACTTATTTTTTACAAAACATACTTAAAACATAAGTCAAAACATATTTAAATCAAAAAAGATGATTCACTATATTTGCAAAACATATATGAATATACTTATTTTACAATTAAACATTCTTATTTTTTACAGTAATAGGAATGTAGATATCCTAATTATACACTTAAAATATACCTCTGAATTTTAATAATTCTTAAAACATACTTATTTTCTTGATTTTGTAATTTACCTTATATATCCTTAAAGCATACTTGAAATTTGAAATACAAATAATAAAATTATTCTTTTTGCGTCTAAAGAATTGACTAATCCAATTTCACTGATAAATGAATGTATATGACTAAATATATTTGATTAATTACACAACAAGGGTATTAGCATCAAACAAGGCGATGAAGACCAGGGAGCAAAATCCTATTATAAAATTCCAGGCATTCTGATAAAATTTTAGAATAGGCCATTTTCCAGGAATACTCTTACCACACCACCCAGAAACCCATGATTGGTAGAAAATAAGGAAATCTTATCTTAAAAAAACCTTGTCGTGTAACCGAGGTAGGTCTAAGAGTTTTCATTTTCCAGTTGCACATTTTTAATATTAATATTAATACAAATTCTTTATTTGAATTATTCGTTTAGTCTATTTGAATTGTCTATTTTATTCGTTTTATTCGTTTTTATTCAGTTTATTCAGTTTTATTCGTTTTATTCGTTTTATTCGTTTTTATTCGTTTTGCTCGGTGTATTTGGTCTATTCGTTTTATTCAGTTTTATTCGGTTTTATTCGGTTTTATTCGGTTTTATTGGTTTTATTCGGTTTACTCATTTTTATTCGTTTTATTCGTTTTATTCGTTTTATTCATTTTATTCATTTTATTCGGTTGTATTCGTTTTATAAAATATTAATACTCAGTTTGATACAACAAATTCTATATTAGTATTAATATTATTGTCAAGAGATTTTA
Source organism: Entrophospora sp. SA101 (assembly GCA_958430865.1). Taxonomy (NCBI): domain Eukaryota; kingdom Fungi; phylum Glomeromycota; class Glomeromycetes; order Entrophosporales; family Entrophosporaceae; genus Entrophospora; species Entrophospora sp. SA101. Next base: position 9,922 of record CAUDNR010001158.1, on the reverse strand, counting down.
GCTATTTGTAAAATAAGACTTATTCCCTTTAACAAGATAATATAAATTACAATATTATATTTAATAATCTATATTACTACTACTATAGCTACTAGTACTATAACTTAAGAAAATGTCAATTATTCCTATTTATTATCATCACTGTATAAAAGGACTACGAAGGAAATTATTTTATTATTAAGATTAATGCTAAGAAAATTTTTTTGGTTAATGTTAAAACTTCCCTATTGATCTGCAGGAACGTCACACGACCAATATTTTTTTGAAACTACATCTTGAACTGTATATATAGTATCATTAAAAGATAGGAGCTGATCAAAAGAGAGTATACCGAAAGACAGTATAATTAATAACAGCTGAATTATGAACAAACAGCATATGTATCTTTGAGAAATATTGGTTTATATTTCGCTCACTCTTTCATTCATCTATTCATTAATTAAAAGAAAATGCGCAACTTCAAAAAAAAACAGATAATGGGGAAGCATAACATAGCAAAGTCTATTTCCATAGGTTCTCCCAACATCTCCTCATCCTCAATAGATATTTCTGGAATAGTTTGTCAATAATTTGTGAAATCTAGTTGAGTTGGAGACTCGAAGCATTGCTTCTTCTGAATAGGTATAATTTCATTAGATGAATTTTCAATTTTTGCTTTAAATTTCTCCATTAAATCTACAGGTAGAATACCATCAAACATATCTAGTATAATTTTTGAAGGACTTATCAATACAAGTTGGTTTATTTTGTCCTCTATCAAAAGTTAATTTTCCACTCTGTTAGCTGAAATTTCATTTTCACTTAATCATTCTGTTTTACCTGTTGTATTAGTATGTTGGTATGATTATTGTTCTAAAAAACATCCTCTAAAATATGGATGCCCTCATGAAATTAGTAAATCATTATGATGTAATTTCATTCAATTCTATTGCAGGAATGGTACATATGATAGAGAGATTTGATTTTAAAAATGAATTCTTTGCAAATAAACTTCTTTTTTAATTTATTTAATTAAATACCTGTTATTTTTTTTTTATTTATATTGATTTTAGTTAAATATTCCTTGAGGATCTTTGTAAATTTTATAATAAAGAATCCATGAAATTTAAGGAATCCTTAAATTTCCTGATGATTATACTTTAAATTATAACTAGAATAAAGGCAAATACAGTCAACCCTTATCTCAACAAATCTAAAGAATTATGTATAGTATAGGTATTGAATAGGTACATACGGAATGCATTAGAAAAACGCACTTGATACAAAATAATATTTTGGTCTGGACAATAAAAAAGGGGCCTTTTTAGTAAAAAATGGAACTAATATAGTATATAATCATTACATATGTAAACTCGATAAGTCGGTCATGCTCATATGACCGACTTATCGAGTAAACCGACTTATCGAATTAAATTACTTAAATATTAAGAAAATGGGGTGAAAATTTTGGCCGACTTATCGAGTTTACATATGTATTATAAAATCAAGCTTTCTCGGCGTGGTTCCTAAGTTGAAACTAATCTTTGTAATGAATTGCATGTGGGGGTAATCTTGGCTTTTACTGAAACAGCCCCGTATAACAAAAAAAAATTTTTTTATTAATTAAATGAATTTAATATTAGATTTGAATAGAAGCTTGTTTATTATTATATATTATATGAAACTAATGCTAATTAAAAAAAAATTATTTTCGAAATAAAATGCAACAGGTTTACAAAAAAAAAATTTTCTTTTTATGAATTAAAATCAATTAATATTTATTTACAACAAAACTGCATTTCATAAAATGAAAAAAATCTAAACACAATCGAATTGTCTTTAGTGTCCGAGTTTAAATATTGTAAAGCAACTTTTACATCAAGGTTGGTTGCGTAGCCTAAATGAGTATTTGGCTAATACTAAGCCAAGAAAATTATTATCGAATTAGTATTTAGCCCCCCCCCCATTGAAAATTTTTATTGTTTCAGGCTAAACTTTAAATTTTATAAAAATATTTAGAGGTTGGAATCGACTAAACTTTTTTTTTGAACAACTAATAGTCGACTACTAATACTACTAATACTAATAATGATATTATGCTAATATTATTATTGCCTGACCAATTACGATTTTTGTGTTTTATCGTTCAAAATGGAAAATTTCTATGCGGAAGAGTATCAATACCATCAATATGATGATGACGATAATTGTGGTGGTATTGTTGATGATAATTTTACACGTGAACAAATAAACACTTCCGATACAAGGTACAATAGTTCATTGGCTTCAAGTTCCAATGATTTAAGCGGTGGTCCCAGAAGACCTTTAAAAAACGAATCATAACACATGGTTTTGTGTAGAAGTAATTTAAAAAAAGTGAAGATTCAAATGGAAATGAATTCGTAATTTGTAAATTAAAAAAAAAATATATATTATTAAAAAAAATTTTAGTCAACTAAGGATTTTTTTGGACGATTCCAACCTCTAAAAATATTTAATATATTTAAAATTTATAATGAAATGGACAATAATGCAATAGTCGATTCTGGTATAGAAAACAGATTATTTTTTTTTATTAATAAAAAAAAAACAAGGAGCTTTCTGAAAAAATAGTAAAGAAGAATTTATTTACAATTTTGAATTAAGCAATGCAGTATATCAACAAGATACTCTGACAGATTCTGTGAATGTTGTATTAGCTTACAATTACAGTGTCTTGGATATCTGGCAATAACATAGTTGATAATTTTATTTGACAATGTCAAATGAAATCATCTTTGCCAAACCATATTTTGGAGTGGATACCTTTTGAACAATTTGAAGAAATAGAAAGGTTGACAGAAGGTGAATTTAGTTCAATTTATACTACTACATGGACAAGTGGGACTATTATTGATTAGAATGAAAATAAAAAGGAATTTAGTTATTAGAAGCATAAAATAATAATATTAAAAGATTTAAATAATTCAAGTAATCCAGGAAAAGGCTTTTTTGATGAGGTTGGTAGTTGTCATTTAAAACAAAATAGACAATACTGTATTATAATAATAATTGATTTTATATTTAATTACAGACAATAAATTATTCTAAAATTAAATCACCATTGATTGTTCCTTGCTATGGTATAACTAAATTCTCAAATAATGGAAATTATGCAATGGTTATTGATTATTGTTCAGAAGGAAATTTAAGAGATTATTTGCAAAAAAATCATTTAAATTTAACATTAAAAGACAGAATTACAATCTTTGATAATTTATGTGAATTATTATATGATATACACAAAAAAGATTTAATTCATTGTGATGTACATAGTGGTAATATATTATTGCAAGGAGGTACTCGTTATATTACAGATTTGGGGTTATGTGGACCAGTTGATGAAAAATCATCAAATAAAATATATGGAATTGTGTCATATGCTGCACCTGAGCTATTTAGAGGCACAAATAATGCAAAAATCACAAAATAAACAGACATTTACAGTATTGGGATGCTTATGTAGGAAATATTTGCAGGCCATTCACCATTTAACAATAGAGCTCATAATCATTTTTTTAATTCTTGATGTATGTAAAGGGCTTACGACCACCAATATTACCTGGAATGCGTGATAATTATTCACAAACAATGCAAAAGTGTTGGGATGTGGATTTATCAAAAAGACCAACTATTGGAAAACTTCGCGACTTTGCTAAAAGTGACTAAAGGAAATGATTCTTAATAATAAAAGTTGAAAAATAATAGTTTGATTAGGAGATTATTCAAATTTTCTAAAATTAAAAAACATGAAATTGATTCTAATAATTACGATGACAGCAACAGCGGCAGCAGCAGTGGTGATTCACAACGAGTACACAGATCACATCCAGATGCATATCATATAAGTAGAATATTAGATGAAGATATTGCTAAATATAAAAACTTAGATATTTCATTAAATGATCTTGATATTCTTAAATGTTGAAGGTGAATAAAAATTTTGTTATTAATTAATTGGAAATTACTATTCATTAATTATTACTTAAAAGATCGTTTATTATTTATTTATAATAAAGGAAAAGGATTGATGGTGATTTTTATTTTATTCATTAATTATATATTTATTTTATAGTTAAATTGATGCCAATCAATAACAACACAAAAACTTGGCAAATTTTACTTTAAAGAAGTTTTCGACTAGATAAATAAGTATGCAAAAGATTTTATGACCTTGACCAGAGAAATAAAACAAGGAAAGAGATGTCACTTAGATTACATAAAAAATATGAATCGTTCTTATATTAGTGTTAATAGATCCACTAATAATATTAGTAGCCTAAGAAACTATTTTTGCATTTTCAGGTCTTCATCACAACTAATATATTGTTTGCCATTAGTGACGCTGTGTCCTAAATCCAGTAAAGGCTTAGGTTTAGGCTTAATGTAGGGTCTTTCCGAAACTGCTCAAAAGGGTTTGTTGATTAGCTATGAAATAAATAGGATTTTTATCCTCTTTCATTTTATTTATAATAAACTAACGTAAAATCGTAGCCAAAAACAACCTTTTTATATAGCAATAATAATAGTAGTAACTTTAAAGAACAATACTACTATGTAAAATTGGTATGGTTTCTAAGCCTTTTCATGTTATGGTATTTTTCTATCATCCAGGTCCCTGCCGTACATGATAAGGAAAAATATATTTTAATACGGAAAACACCTACTCCGTACCATTTCCCTATTTATATTTAGGTACGGGAAAGTTTCTATATCAATATTAATATTTCGTGTGTATACAGTAATAGTACTAGCACCTATTCGCTGCCTATTCTGTAATTTTCATCAGATTAGTTTAAATCATGATTAAAACCAAAAATCAGGTGATTCGTATTCGTATTCGTCGATTCATTCGGAGCCTTAATAATAAATAAAAAAATTTAAATTATTAATCCTTAATGGAACAGATTTAATTGATAAATCTTTGAATATATGATTATCATCATCGTCACCGCCATCGTCATTTTCGATTCCTTCTTTCTTTACTATTAAAGCTTCTTCTGATGTCTTTTTTTGAAAGTATATAGTTAAATTAAATTATAACAGAACTGAATTTTGTAATTTTGTCTTTTTTTTGGTGTAAAAAAAGGTCTTGTAAATAGCTGTGCAATCATTATATGAATATTAATTATAATTATGTTGAAAAATAAATATCTATTAATAAAAAAAACTTTCATGTACTGATAATTTTTCAATTCCTAATTCATCAAATAGTATGAAAATTCCTTTTGATATATATATGTCACATGACAATATAACGAGAATTGTCAGTTCATATGAAAATCATGTGATTTCATTATATTAATTATTTTTATATAAGGTGCGTCTAATCCCGGCAACTTTTATATACATGAAAATTTCTAATTCTATCTAGTATGTCAGCAGATAAAATAAATCAAAAAGCTCTTCATAAACAGTTAGTTTGAAGCTTGAATTAACAAAAAAATGAAGAGTTTTTTTTTAAAATCTCATTCTAGATGGAGCTATGAGCTTTAAAAATTATCATTATTCTATGTTTGACCTCAATTTGTCCACCATAAATCTTACCAAAATTGCTAAATTTGGCTGGAATTAACTTTAATTCCATGTTATACACATCACGTGATGGAATATCAATTCAATTTTTTAACGCGTTTTTTTTGTTCAAAAAATCTAATTCTTTTTTGAAATTTACCAATTAATCATGCCTAAATTTACAAAGCAAAAAGCACATTTAAATAGATTTGCTTTAGACAAAAAAAATAATAGCACATCTGGTAATGAAAATCAATTAGAAATTAATTTAGAACAATTTTCACATGAAGAATCTGAGGAAAGTTGGTTTGAAGAAGGAATAGATAGAGAATTAGATGAAAATTCTGTAAAATATATTGTTATCCTCAATGAATCCATGAAAAATTACACCTCATCATCAAGACCTTTGTGATATATAGATAACTCTTCCAGAACTTATCGCCAGAAACAAAGTGAGGCTAAGAAAAATGCTGAAAAAAATGGTCAATTAATAACTGCATTTTTTGAAAAAAGTGAAGCAGATGTTAGTAGTGGAAATGAAAGTTCTGAGGAACTCATTGAAAATAATGATAAAGAAATGACAGAAGTTGCAATTAGTGACTTAGAGAAGCAGCTTAAAAATAATGATTTTAGTAATGGATATAAATTACAACTTACAGCTGTGCTTCAATATTTAAAATTAATTAAATTAGGTAAAAAAAAGTTAGAATCAAGTATATCTATTGCAAATCAATTAGATAGAGGTAAATACTTTGCTTGCTGTATTTGAGAATGGGCACAAATTGTTAAAGAAGGAGATTCTATTCCATTTTCCAATTGTGGTTTGCATAGAAAAACATCAAATTTACTAGATGATGAAGACATTAAATTAAGAATAATCGAATTTTTAAATGAAAAAAAATTTAAATTTAATATTAATGATTTTATTAATCACCTTTCATCTGTTATTTTTCCATGTGTTGGGGTTGAAAAAGAAACAAACATAAGGTGAATTCTCATTAAATATATATAAATTAATTTGAACTGCAATCAATATTTATTTATTCAATATTTCATTCATTAGCCATGAAACTGCATGCCAATGGCTGCATAAAATGGGATTTTACTTCAAAACTTATAGCAAAGATGTCTATTATGATGGACATGAGCGTGAAGATGTCATTGAATATTGTAAAAAGTTCTTAGAAATAATGAAAGAGTATTTATGAATTATTATTATGCAAAATATTATTAAACTAAAATCAATCAATTAATTAATTATTATTTTTTAGATATGAAAGGTTAATGCCAAAATATATAGGAAATAATCTTGAAATTTGCATACTTCCAGATCTCAATGAAGGTGAAAAAATTCATATTTTTGTAACCCATGATGAGTCTACTTTTCATTCCAATGATGGTGCAAAATCTGGCTGGGGTCCTTCTAATCAGCAACCTTTATTGAAAAAAGGAGAAGGACATGGATATCATGATAGTGATTTTCTTTGTGAGTCAATTGGACTGTTAAAACTTTCACCAGAAGTTAAGGAAAGAATTAATGATGAAAAGTTTCCAACTGAAGCTTGTGTTTTTTTGTCAATTGGAAAACAGCATGAAGGATATTGGAATATTCAAAAATTAGCTGAACAGGTGAAATATTGTGTTATTAATATTAATATCATTGAATTTTTTACTAATGAATTTTTACTTTTATAAAAAGATAATCCAAAAAGCTGTACCAATTTTTGAAGCAATGCATCCAGGTTGTGTTGGAATATTTGCTTTTGACAACTCAACTTCTCATGGTGCATTTGCTGATGATGCATTGATTGCAAAACATATGAATTTAAATCCTGGAGGTAAGCAACATAAATTGAGAGATACTGTATTTAATAATCAAGTTCAAAAAATGGTGTTTCCAGATGGTCAACCAAAAGGTATGCGTATTGTTTTCCAAGAGAGAAATTTATGGAGAGATGGGTTATGAGCATTTTGTGGTAATGATTCAAATGGAAATAATAATAATGATTGTTGTACTTGTCATATTCCGGAAGCCCAGCCTGATTTTCTAGCTCAAAAACCATTAATTCAAGATATTGTGGAGAAGCCAAACAATATGCAAGAAAAAATTGTGATTATTATTCTTGGAATGGATTGAAAAAGGTGGTTCTGAAAGCATTAGATTCTGTATCATTGGAGCATATTAGGAAATATGTTAGACATCCTTTTCATTACATGGATGCTTATAGGAATGGGCTTACAGGTGAGCAAGTAAAATTTGCAATTAAGCAATATAAATCTCATAGAAAAGTAACCCACAATATTTTTAATAATGAAAATTTTTCGAGTAAAAAACTGTAAAAAACTTCTGTAATAAAAAAATATTGTGATTTGTGGATCTAACAATGTTACACATGTGTTCATATATAATTTTCAAATTTGGCCACTTATTATGTCAATTGCTGGGACTAGACTAGACGCACCATAGCTTGTCCAAAGACTTGGCTCTGGTCAATGCAACGTAAACCTGCCCTTCAGCAAACATGTTTTCATCTACAGAAACGGTTACATTAGGTAGTGTCAACCCTTGTGTTTTATGGATCGTGAGTGTGAAGCAGAAACTGTTTCCTAGAGGCTCTCTTTTTGATCGATTTCAGAAGTAGCTTGTTTCTTTTTGGACCACCACTTTGCTGATGCTGTCAGCAGTTGGAAAAGTAACTTCTAAATTTTCATGGCCAAAGATCCTTGTCACGATTCCTACTGTTACAAATACTTTCTTCAAACAGTTTATCAGTCGCAGATCTACAGGGGGTCAAGTGTCACTCATATATAAAATTAATGATCTTTGTGCATAATTTTATATGTAAAATCGAAGAAAAA
>CAUDNR010001157.1:0-18345 GCA_958430865.1 Entrophospora sp. SA101 | reverse complement strand
ATCACTATAATCATTATTGTTGTTGTTTATTGTTCTAATCATCATTTACATATGTATATATAGGAATAAATGTAAAAATCATGTGACTGTAAAATTTTTATTGCATTTTTGATTTCTCAAAATTGGCGGCACTATATTTAATTGTGAAAATAATCTGTGGATTTGATTGGCTAATTTCATTTCACATGGATCACATGGATCGTAAAACCATTTAACCAAGCACAAGAAGGTTAGTGTGTAGTCACCTACAGCAATAATCTGTTAAACAAAACCATTACTGCCAGAATCGAAATTCAACTAACTGCAGCTGCAGTCTATATATTTTTATACACGCGATTAAATTCGTGAAACATCGAAATCCTTTTTTGTACATAGATTTTTTATTTTTTTTTTTCCAACAAATCAACAAAAGTGCAAAATTACATAAAAATCGTTACTAAAATTGGTATTATAGATTACACCGATTTACTGCATGCTAAAAATTCCGACCACTATAATTTTTCGAAAAAATACACTATCCGTTAATTTTCATGACATGTCACGCGGCTATTATCATCATCATCACCTTTAGCAACATTGTTATCATCTTTAGTAACATCATCATTTTTAACAACGTCGTGATCATCTTTAGCAACGTCATCATCGTTTATAGTATCAATGGTAGTGGTAGTAATATCATTAGTATCTTTGGCTAATTGGGAAGTTTGTATGGGTGATTGGTCGCCGTGATTAGTGTGAGTGCTGGTGCTTGCTTCATCTTTTGGTGATGGTGCATTATCGATTTGAATGATAAAGTTGTTGTCTTCTAACAATGTTTGCCATCGGCTGATTAAATCTGTGCTTTTTCCAACAATATTAGATGGATCATAATCAAATTTTTTTCTAGAAATCTCCCTCATTAATTTACCCACTTTAGTGCCCCTCAACATCGGAACAGAAACGGGGAATTTTTCGATTTCTTCGAATATTTCATTGACTTTCTCAACATCTTGAGGCTCAATCCCTTCATCCTTAAGTACCAATCTTTGTAATCTACGTCTTAAGCGTAGCAATTTTTTCTCAAGTTTTTCGTGTTCTAATGATTTGTTTGATCTAGCGGTAGATGATTCTTGATTTTCGATTGGACTAGAATGATCATGAGCAGATGATTCTGCCTGATGTTCGCTTGAATCGTTGGCTTCTTGAGCAACATTAGTACTTTTTTCAGTTTTAACATTATTTTCATCTACATCCATACTATTTGCTTCACCTTTACCATCATCATCATCATCATCATCATAATCATAATTATGAGATGAGCCAGTTGCTCCGCTATTGTTTGCTTTGCGTTTTTTGCTACTTTTTCCGCCGTTATTTAAATCGTTAGAAGTCTCGGAAGGTTGCCTTCCTTTTCTCTTGCGCACGTTAGTGGTGGCGGTGGCGGAAGATATTTTGGTAATTTTTCTCCCTTTACTTTGAGCTTTATTTCTTACCGTTGCAGTTGTTTTTGGTGCGGTAGATGATGATAGTGATGAAACGATCTTTAAGATACTTTATAGTAACAACTATATAGGGAAAATGTTTTCAGATTTGCGACATTATCCAAGCAATGGGACATTTGTCCTTGAGAAAGATTCATGTGTTGACAATTAAAAATTGTTTTATTTTTTTACAATATTAAATTTCTTTCATGTGCTTTCTTCCAGTTAACCCATTATATAATCAACCAAGATTTTCGCTAGTGATAATGATAATAGTGATGATAATGGCGATGGTGATGATAATACTATTGATGATAATGGTAATCATGGTATTAATAATAGCAAGCATCCATTACGTTAACAATGATGGTGGCGGTAGCCATTACATATACTGCTTCTATTCATATGCATCAGTATCTACATTAACTACACTCACAAGAAGGATAAGTCATTGAGGTTCTAAATTATTGATTCGTTACTAAAAACAAAAAAAAAGTTGAATGAATAATTGGAATCATATCCAATTAACTCGAGACAAAAACAATGTTTTTTTTGATAACTTTTTTTTCTAGGTGGTGCACAGATCCCTGCTTATTTCAACTTCTTGTTTACTTATTTATTTGTTTGGATCCAAAAAACTGATTACCAAGAAAATAAGTCTCTTAATTATTGAAAATTTTTATCAAAGACTCATTTAGATTCGGATTTATAAAGGTATTATTTTACAGTTCATAATATCAATACGATTTTTGAAAACCCTTACCAATGATCAATAGCTTAGTTTATATATGTATCGCCTTGTTAGTAGACAAACATAATAGACAATCCACAAATCAATTGATTAATCCATAAAAACGTTGTAAATATCATCATGAATATAAAGTTGAAAATTAAGTTTGTCCGTCATCTGTCTATGACATATATGTGTGTGTGTAACAAAGAGCATAAAAAATTGTATGGGGATGGGATAATGCAAATTCTAAAACATAGAATATTGTTAAAAAAGAAAGTAAAAGGTATTGAGTGAAGTTATTTCTTGGATAATTCATGGTATTAAACACACTGAATATTTTTTAAATATAGAAAAGAAGTCATGACATTGATAGTAGCAATATCAAATTTAAAGCAATCAATTAATAGAGTGTTGTTCATCATCATACTTGTGATTGAGTTAAATACAGTATATGAACATTTTAAAAGCAATAAGCATGATCTTGCCACCGTTGTTCGTCAAGTATTCAGTATGAATGATTTTTATATGGGTTTAGTAAATAGAACACCCATTATAACACAAAGACATTGTCTATCTATCAAATACACTGTCACTATAACTCTGCCAGGGCTTAGATTACAAGAGATACATTAAACAATTATACTAGTAGCTTTCATTTATATATCGATAAGTATCTTTACGTACCATCAAAAAACTATTTTTCGCTTCATTACTTTCACATCAATTCAAGGCATTCAGTGTTATTTATTACATCAAAGGCGTAGTGCAAAATGGTATTGATCTTCAATAGAAAATAAATTTTCTTGCTTTTAACACATTGATATTGCAACGGAAAATGTTAGATACCGCGTGACAAATGTAGTAAGGAATTGATTCATATTTATTGTAAGAAATTTAATACATCATCAAGATACATTTTAAGTGTGATAGGTGAAATACGTGAAAAGAAATTGTTTTTCCTTAACAAATGTCGACAAACAAAACAGATAAGAGAAGAAAAAATTGGAAGTTGTAAGAGAGAATTTTAAAAAAAATGGTCATTCTTATATTAAAAAGTGCCCCAATTTATATGTTTTTGTGTAACTTATCCTCACCAAATTTGACATGTAGACTCATCATTATGCACTCTTTCTTTTGAGGGTGGTTATCAATAAAATGGAAAATAATCTCGAGGTAAATGAATTCCCATTTTTGAGATGATCTCCATCACAAATCTCTGAAATAAATAATTCATTTAAAAAATTTATATAATGTACATCTTTTTTATTTATTTTGGAGATCTGTATATTTGTAAATAGCTTTTCTTTAGTTAGGTTATAATGTGAGGAGGATGTTCTTGTGGATCTCCAAATAAAAATTATGAAAACTATATTTTAAAAATGTCGGTTCTTTCAAAATAATCTCGCTATAATTAAATTGATTGGCATAATAATTTCTTCCGATAGAAATATTTTGCAGTAATAAAAAGATTTAATCAATTAAAGAAAGGTCTTGATTTGTTATTTTTTAAAAAGTAATAATTGCCACAATTTTAATTTCTTTAAAAAACAATACCGATTTTTTCATCCAAGAAAGTAATAATAAATAATAAAAAGAAAGGAAGAAAAAAAAATCATAGATTTGTTTTTTTTCTTTTGTATATATTTATATAAATTTTATACTAAATTATAATAACAAATATTAAGAATTTTTGCTGGGAACTCAAATAAGAAAAATTTTTAAAAAAAAGGAATTCATAAAAAATTTAATTTTTCATAATTTTCTTTTCCTACTTTAAAAAAAAATTTTGCCAAATTGGAAAAAAAAAAAGAAATAAACGTAAAATAAGGAGTAATTGCAGAACTTACCTTAAATTTTTGTTCATCATCAAAGAAAAAGCTTATAAATTTATTTGTGTTATTATTATGTTTTAAAGAAAGGTCAATCAATTGAAAGATATCATTAAATTTTCTTGTGATCATAAATGTAACCCAATCTATATTTTGAATGTGTTTAACCAATATTATTATTTATTATTATTATTATTTTGTTATTTTATAATCTCTCATTATTTGTCGATGACCTTCTATTTTCCTCTGTATTATTATCACTTGGCATTGGACCCCAAGAATTATCCCAAAAATTATCCCAATGATTAGGATCTGATGATGATGCAGGTTTTCCCCAGGGATCATTTGGGTCCTCAGGTTCAGTTTTACTAGGGGCATGAGACTTTATTCCATATTTATCTTCTTCCCACAAAGGTTCTTCAGCAAATTCTGACGATGATTCATTTCCTACTGCCTGTCTGTCGTAATCTTTTGATCCTTCATCATATCTACTAAAAGATTGTCTACCATCGTAAGTTTTTAATCTCTTGTTATCATTTGACTTGGGTGGAGTGGTGGTCACTGATCCTTTATAGCCTCTGTTAGGAGGAGGATACTTTGGTCCTCCTCCCCTATTATTATTATTATTATTATTATTATAGTCATCAGGATATGGTCTAGTTCTTTTTCTGTTATCATGGTTGTCATCATTATATCCACTACCACCGCTAGCACGGACATTCAAATTCTTGTATTCATCATATGTAGCTGCAGATCTTTTCAAATCATTGCCACCTCTTGGATAAGAAGTTTTTCTGTCCCAATCATCAACTCTTGAATAAGAAGATTCCTCATGTCTAGATTTACTATTATAATATTGCTCATAATCATTTTCTGGTGGATAAGATCTATCAGAATGTCCTCTACTACTACTACTATATTCATGTCTTCTACTATTATCACTTTCTGGGTATTGTGATCTACTATCATGTTTTGGATATGTTTTATTATTATTATTTGTGTCATATTTATCATTTCTACCCCAATCTTGACCATCAGTATAAGCAGCCCTCTTATTACTATCAGCAGCAACAGGAGGATAATTATAACGATCTCCAGACTCATAGCTATCAGGATAATCCCTTTCATAATATTGTTTACTATCACGGTGAGACCTATTACCACTACTGCCACCACCAGCGCTCCCGTAATATTTATCACCACGATCATTTGAATACGAAGCCCTATTATCATCATATCTATCAGCAGTGCCGCCACCTTTTGAATATGGAGCTCCTCGATCTCTACTATTACCTTCGTAAGAAGTCCATTTTTGACCTCCTCCGCCACTACCACCTCCTCTAGATGAATAAGATTTATCACTATTTTTCCTTTCGTCGTTCCATTCTAAATCTTTAGCATAAGATGTTGCTGATCCCCAGCCTTCGTCACCTCCGCCTCCTCCACCTCCTGATCTCTGTTCATAACGTTTACTAATATTATAATCGTAATCGTTCGTTACTTCGTCATTATATGGTTGACTAATTCTTCTAGATGATCTGGGACTTTCGTAATTACTACTACTTTCCATAATTTGGAGGTTTTTTTTGTTATTCTTCCTTCTATCAACAGCTAAAATATTATTATCTGTGATGTTATTCCTGTATTTAAAAGTAAAAAATTTACAATAACAATAATAAAAATAATCCTATTATTATTATTTTATGAAAACTATATAAAAAAAAATGTGAAAAAATTTTTCCTATTATTATTTACCGCAACAATTTTTCCTAAATATCAGGTACGTAATATTTAACAACTAGGCAGGGTATATAAATTTATGAGGTAAAAAACGTTGTCGTAACAAAAAAAAATCATAAAAAAAAAAAGATAAAAGCAATAAAAGCTTTTTTTTTACTCTTAAAAGATGCTCGTAATCGCAGACCTTCTTGCTAATACTATCTCTGCTGGTATAATTTATATTATAATTTATTGGATTTCTAAATTGATTTCAATTGAATTTTTTTTAATTACAATATATTTTTTTACTCTCTTTTCTACAATTATGTTACAATTATTACGATTGTTACATATATTACTGATTACAATTCATTAAAAATTTTGAATTAAAAAAAAAAAGAACGAGAACTTCGTGAAGATGCTCAAAATCAACTTCAACAGGCAGAGCAAACCAACTATGTAATTAATAACTATACTACGATTTTAATATAAACGCGTCGTCGTCACTTTATGAATTCGCGAAGAAAAGATTTATTATTAAACAAATATAATTTCTCTTTACTACTACTACTATTATTATTTTGTCAAATCAGCCGGCGTATATTGCAATGCTCCTTCAAGAGCTTGTTAAGGAACAAGAAACTTCTGTAGTTAAACCAGCTGCTGGATTAGCTATAAAAAATTCTTTAGTATCAAATGTATGTAGAAACGATTTTTAATTTTTTTTTAGAAATTATTGAAATTATCAAAATAAAAATAATTGTTAAATTTTAATTTAACTTGTAAAAGGATCCTGTAAGAAAGAATGAATTAGCTCAAAGATGGTTGTCAATAGATGAAGAAACAAGGATACAATTTAAACAGATGGTAAATTATATATTTTGAGAGAATATACTATTATATATAAAATTTTCTAAGTGTGTGTATATTTTAAATCATAATTAGTCATTACAAGCATTGACCCTTACCGATAGTAATATTGCTGCACAGGTATGTTATTATTAATACTAAAATTATTTGATCAAAAAAATTTTTTGTAATTTTTATAAAATATTTACTTATATTTACACTCTATCGCTTAAATATTTACCATTAGGTGGTTTCAGCTATTGCTACTATTGAACTGCCAGTTGGGCAATGGGGAGATTTAATGAAGCAATTATTGGAATATGTCACCAATACTGACAACACTCAATTGAAAATGTCAACATTAGCTACTATAGGTTTTATTTGTGAAACGATTGTAAGTTAATCAAATAATTTGCATATTATGTGTGCTTATATATTTATAAATATAAATGTATTATTATTATTTATATTCAGGAACCTGAAATATTAGCTACTCAATCTGGTGCAATTCTTACTGCTGTTGTTTCTGGTGCAAGAAAAGAAGAGCCAAAGTAAATATGCATATTTTTTAATTCTATAGATGTTTTTTAATTATTTTTCTCATAAAAAAACCTCGAAATCCAAATTTTTTTTAGTCAAGATGTTCGTAAGGCTGCAATAAATGCCCTTTATAATTCGCTAGAATTTATCCGAGAGAATTTTGAAAGAGAGGTCAGCTATATATGTGTTATCTTAATTGAAAAATCAAAAATTGCAAACTTTTTTTTGCGTGATAATGTATTCTAACATATTTCAATCTAATTTATGACATTAGGGAGAACGTAATTATATTATGCAAGTTGTATGTGAGGCAACACAAAGTTCTGATGTAAATGTACAGGTTGCAGCTTTTGAATGTTTAGTTAGAATTATGCAGATATATTATGATAAAATGAGATTTTATATGGAAAAAGCATTATTTGGTGTCAGTATATCTAATTATATTTGCAATTGGATTTATTATTACGATTTAGATTATTTACATTAATAATAAGATTTATCTTGAAAATAGTTGACTGTTCTTGGTATGAAGCATGATGATGAGAGAGTTGCTTTGCAAGCTGTAGAATTTTGGTCAACAGTTTGTGATGAAGAGATCGAATTAACTAATGAAGCAATAGAGGTATTTAATCATAATCATAATGATGTTATATATTATACATTATTATTAATTGACTTTAATTAACTAGGCAGAAGAAACGGGTGAACCATTAGATCGTTTGAGTCATAATTTTGCAAAAGCAGCATTACCAGAAATATTGCCAGTTTTACTTTGGCTTCTCACCAAACAAGTATTTCATTTATTTTTATTTATTATTATTATTATAATAAAAAATATAAATAATATTAATTCATATTATATTAATTAGGAGGAAGAAGCTGATGAGGATGATTGGAGTGTTGCAATGGCTTCAGGAACTTGTTTAGCATTATTAGCTCAATGTGTTGAAGATTCTATTGTTGCGCCGGTGATTCCATTTGTAGAAACTAATATTCGTAGTAATGAATGGAGATATCGTGAAGCAGCTGTTATGGCATTCGGCTCTATTTTGGAGGGACCTGATCATAAAATGCTTTCCACTCTGGTCAACCAAGCACTACCTGTTTTGATTGAAATGATGCGTGATCCATCACCTCAAGTTAAAGATACTACAGCTTGGACTCTTGGACGTGTTTCTGAACTGTTGATTGATTGTATTAAACCTGACATTCATCTCAATCCTCTTATTTCTTCTTTAGTCCACGGCTTAAATGATTCTTCACGTATTGTTGCTAACTGCTGTTGGGTAAAATCATTATTATTAACAAAATATGATAATTATGATGATGGTACTGACAATATGGCGATAATAATGATACATTAATTAGGCATTAATGAGTTTATCTGATCAATATGGAAGTAAAGATACACCTCCGCCATCATATCAATTATCAAGTTACTTTGAAGGCCTTATAGCTGCTCTCATGGAAGCTACTGAAAGGTATTTAATTCATTAATCAATTATTATTTATTGCAATTGAAATATGTTTATTAAAAATTTTTTTTGCTAATTAATAATAAAGACAAACCAATGAATCAAATGCAAGAACTTCTGCTTATGAATGTATTTCTACTTTGGTACAAGGAGCTGCATCGGTAATTATCATCATAGCAAAAATTTGTTTGTTGATAATTTATTTACTTTTGTTTATTGCTTTCCTATTTATGTATAGGATTGTTTCCCAACAATTCAAAAATTAACTGTGACCACACTTGATCGTCTTGATGCAACATTTCAAGCACAGGTATAAATTAATTATATTTAATACGTGTGTGTGTATATGTATATATTAATAATGAGCTCATGTTTTCTTCACCTTATTATTTATTATCATTATTATAATTTAGAATCAGATTGTAGGACAGGATGAACGACTTGCACTTTCAGAACTTCAATCTAATCTTTGTAGTGTTTTGACAGTACGCTATAATTAATTACAATTAGTCTTATGTTATGTTTCTTATTGAATTATGATTTTTAAAAAAATTTTAATTACTTGTTGTTTATAGAGCATACTTCGTAAACTTAAAACTGAAATTCGTACATTTGCCGACAGAATCATGTCAACCTTATTATCATTGTTTTCTACTACATCAAAACAATCTACAACAATAGAGGACGGTTTCTTGGCTGTTGGTGCCGTGACTCTTGGTAATTAATTAATATATATATGTATATATTATAAAGATATTTATTCTAACTTACTTTTATTTCAAAAACTATTGATTCGTTGATTGATTGATTAGCCGTTGAGAATGAGTTTGTACGTTATATGGAAGTATTTACTCCATACCTTTGTGCTGCTCTACAAAATCACGAAGATGTTCAAGTCTGTTCAATCGCAGTTGGTCTTATTGGTGATATTTGTCGAGCTCTTGGGGAAGATGCCTTACCTTATTGTGACACCTTTATGAATGCTCTATTACAAAATCTTCAAGTAATTGCTGCTTAACAATATATTTATAATTTTTGTGATTATTATAATAATTTATTTTTATTTTTCATAGACTCCAGCTTTACATAGAAATGTTAAACCAGTGATCTTGTCTTGTTTTGGCGATGTTGCACTTTCCATAGGTAGTAAATTCGAAGTGTATTTGGAAGTGGTAATGATGGTCCTTGGACAAGCTAGTACTATGAGAGCATCTGATATGGTAAACTCAATTTGATTGAAAAAAATAGATTGCATTTTAATACGAATAAACATCGAATGTTTATTCAATTTTATATTCGTGTTTTTTTTTTTAATATAGAATAATTATGATATGATAGATTATGTAATAACATTGAGGGAATGTATATTGGAGGCATATGTTGGTATCGTACAAGGATTAAAAGCCGAAAAAGGTTGGTTTTCTTATTTTTCATTTATTATAATATTCGAATTATTTATTTATTTATTTTATTTTTCTTGTCATATAGCTGATTTAATTCTACGATATATTGATCAAATATTTAATTTTATTACAATGACTTGGAGTGATGGCGAAAGAAGCGATTCCATTACTCGGAATATGATAGGACTTATAGGGTATATACCTTTTGTTTGTTTGAATAATAAACCGCGTTCTATTTCTTATCTCTAAAATAATTTAATTCTCTAATAAAAAAAATAGAGATTTAGCAGAAACCTTCCAAAATGGTCAGATTAAACAATATTTCCAAAATGATTATATCGCAGCAATATTGAAAGAGGGAAGAAACAATAGATCCCTACCTCCAGGTACAAGAGAAATGACTCGATGGGCCAGAGAGGTATTAATATATATTAATATAAATTAATAATAATAATAACGATTACAATAACTTATATTAATTATTATGCATTTCTTAGGTGGTTAAGCGCGCGAGCTCATAATAATTTTTTTGATTTCATTTATTAATAAAAATTATTAAATTATTAATAAAAATTTATAAAAAATTTTAATAAATTAAGTTTTCAAAAAGGAAAAAATACGGGTTTAATAACTATTGAATTAACCCATCCTTTAGAGAATAATTGACGCTTATATTATTATATGTACTGATTATATTATTCATCTTATTATTATTACCACCCACCCCTTTTATATATATTATTTAATATCATCAATTTTTTTTCTTCATTTTTTCATTTCATTTTTTCTTCCTTTCCTCCCCTTATTATATCATTTTCCCTTCCCACTTTCCCTTCCCACTTTCACACTCCCACTTTCCCACTTTCCCACTCCCACTCCCCAACCCTTTTCCCTTTTTTATAAAAAAAAACCAATAAATTTTTTAAATAATAAAAAAATAAAAAAAAAAAAAATTTATAACAAAAAAATTGTCAATGTTTATATCAATTATTGGGTGTGTCGTACAGCAAATCACGAGCGATTTTTTTTATGACGGGAAAATTTTACGACTAAACAAGGTTTAAAATGTTTGAATTAATATGAATGAATCGAAGGATCAGACTCTAAACTCTTACCTTTAATGCTTCTCAAAACCAATGTGAAACATTGGTATTGACCCTATATATAAATATATGTGCAATGTAGGTTGATATGGCATTGTTTCAACATCACTTCAAATAAGTTTTTTAAATTCCCTATTTTTCATGTGCAATTAAAAAATAGCACAACAGAAAGGATAGATCACCTTAATCTAGAATCGGATGTTTCCACCAGGTGGAATTCCACTTACTATGATAAAACATCCATATATGTTTAAAGGATAATCCAAAAATGAATGTTATAAGATGACTGATCCAAACAAACATAGTGGAAGTTTGCTGTTACACCAAATGTCATACAGAACTCATTGCTCCTGAAACTAGAATCGGATGTTTCCACCAGGTGGAATTCCACTTACTATGATAAAACATCCATATATGTTTAAAGGATAATCCAAAAATGAATGTTATAAGATGACTGATCCAAACAAACATAGTGGAAGTTTGCTGTTACACCAAATGTCATACAGAACTCATTGCTCCTGAAACTTCACCAGTATATAATTATCACCTCTCTAAATTGGAGATCAAGTTCAGATCCGATTCAAAACCAGTTTATCACTTACTTTTTATTGCCAGAATGTTTGCCGTGTGTTGTAAAGCTACGTTGCACAATATAAAAAATTAGTGTAACATTTTCAAATTTCCACTATGCTGGAGGTCTTTAGACTGAGCCAACTATAGGATGAATGTAAGGATACCAGTTGCAGCTTTTGATGACGGTTGATACCATCTTTGCGTCATATAAAAGTGATTGCAACTTCCTTTACAATCATTTTGTTTCCTTTTTTTGGATTGTGGCATGGAACACTAGCTGAATAGGAAAGATGGAAACAAAGTAATGCATCTATTTTTTCAATATTCATAATGAAGTTATTATTGGAGGTTTTAGATTCATTGATATTTATTGAACATTTCAATTTTTTTTTGTTCATCTTCAGTAAAATAATCTTTCATCAACAAACTTAAGTCAATGATTCTCAAGGCACTGTATCATTGTAATGCTTTTTGCTATGGAGTCATTTTTTCATCTTCGATTGGGGTGTTAGATATAAGTATAATCACAAACATATGAGAAATCAAATAATAAAGAGCACTTACCCTTTCTTTGCACCATAAGCATTTTCTTGTTTTTTCCTTTTCTGATCTTGTTTGTCACTAACCATCAGAGAGGATAATGAAGCAATTCACAATGGTTTTTCCTCTTAACTATGCAAAAATTCATAATAAGGTAAAATGTGTTTATTTAATTAACAATGGGAGTGGAGTAATTATTCAGTTGTTATATGTTATTATGAATGTTATTATCAATATTATGTGGGGGGTTCAAAAAGTTTTGACACTGTGCAATTATCTTGATGATCCTCAAATGTTTCCCATTTTGAGAATAATCATAGCTTGGGTAACATCCAATAAGTAATAGAAAATTTGGCACAACTTGATTTGACAATTGTGAAGAAATAATTTTTTCAATATTGCCTATTAACAATAATGGAAAATACTACATGTGAAAACCAATGATACTACATCTGGGTATGCTGGAAGAATGGTAAAGATGCTACTGATATCCATAGGGAGTTGGTCACTGCTGAAGGGGACAAGGCACTATCCAAACGTACAATTTACTGCTGGATTGAGGAATTTGAAGCTGGACAATTAAGCATTGAAGATGCCCCTCGTTCTGGACATCCCCGTGATGCTGTCACACCTTCAAATAGTGATGGGCATAAAAATTATTTTGAAAAACATATCCACCGATTTGCGCAACCTAATGGGGTACAAAATTTTGAAACAACAAAAATTTAGGTTTCCTGTCGATCGTCACCAAATGTAAAATTATTATTAATAATTAACGCAAAAGTTCACAGTAGGCAAGAGAAGTGAATGATAAAAATTATTAAAAATATCTTTTTACATTTTGGGAAAAGATCCTATAAATTTTAATTAAGACTCTAACCTATTTTATTCTATAATGAACTTTTATTAATTAAATTAATGCAAGAATTACTTTTCAAGTTTTATATATTATCAGATGTTTTCCCGAACAGGTACTTTAATTAATACAAGTTAATTTTTATTGCTTATATAATAAAAATATAATAATCTTATTGTTATATATATATAATAAAAATAATAAATTGATTATCTCGAATAAATTAATAATAATAAATATAACAAAAATTGTTCATCACATTATTCATTACAAGGAATCTTTCTCAACATCAAGAAGATAAATATCAGATTCCTGTTTTCTTTTATTAATTCAAAAAAAGACTTAGTCTTTTGAAAAGATAAATTGAGATTTAAAGACTTAGTCAGATTACTTTAATTCATTTTCAAATTTTTTTGACAACAATTAAGATTTTATCTTTTAACATTGAAAAATAAAATCAAGATTCCTGTTTTTTTAATTCATTTCCAAAAAGACTTAGTTGATTTCTTTTCTTTGACAACAGTTAAAAAATTTTTTCTTTAATTTTGACAAAAATAAGAAAATAATTAATCACAAATTATCCTTTTTGCAAAAATTATTATCAAGAAATCTTTACAGGTTTTTTAATTAACACTTGAAAGATAAATCAATTCTTTTTTTAATTAGTAGATGTAAGGAAATTATAAATAAATAATCATAATGAGTATTTGCTATATAATAAACCAATGCAATAATAAAATTTGCAAAAAAGTATTTTTAAAAAAAATGACTTCTTCATCTTCAAATGCATCAAGCTCTGATTTTGAAACACATAATTATCCTTCAAATAAAAAAATAACATATAAAACCCCTAATAATTCATTCGTTTATAATATTATTAATGAAGGTATTTATCCTGATGTTCCAAAATATACTCAGGCCAATTCTAATGGATGTAAGTATCCTATACCTGATGAGTACTTAGTCGAAACTGAATTTGGAAAAAAGAAGCATATACTCGGATGTTCTACTAAATACCATGACAATAGGCCTGTATATTGTTTGAATTGGAATGATAGTGAAAATGAAAATCACCAAGTAACATCAGAAAAATCAGCAACAGATGCCACTCAAAAATATTTGAAGGTATTTCAATAAAATTCCCATTCCTTTTGTTTATAAATATGTAATTTTAAAAGTGATTTAACATATTATTTATTACAATAGGAAATTGATAAAAAAACTACTAGAATGTCTGGAGTTTTGTTATTTGGGTTTCAGCTTCAATGTGTACATAATCGACGCATTAATAAACAAAAACGCAATACAATTATTCCCTTTGAAGAAGTAAAAGATTCTACACATAGAAGTCGTTTAAAAGTCTGGAAAAAATATATTAGATGATTTTAATGAATCATCAGATAGTATTTTAAATTCCAATTCAAGTGAACTTATTGGAATTACATTAAAAATTAATGATCAATTATATTATCTTTGCTTTAAAGAAGATGATGATGGAAAGAAATTATATGCTGAAGCAGTGGTTCAACAACTTGATCAACACAATATATCACAAAAGTGGATATCGTAGTCTAGCAAAACTTGAACCTAATTTACCACGAGAAAATATAACATCAAATGTAAAAAAAGAAATTACAAACCTGATGAATGCTGAAATTCCCATAAATCCAATTAATATTTATTCACAAGATGTTGATGAAGGTGAAAATGAAAATGAAGAGGATGAAATAGAAGAACATGATAATTTAGATGTTGAACTTGAAAATGAAATTATAAATGCTCAAGGTGAAGGCGGATATTGCAGTATAAAGAAAATTTTAACATTTGTAATTAAAATGCTAATTAATCAAAAAGTACTTGGTTATACTTTGGATGATAATGTTCATATTAGAATATCTGGAGATGGAAGAAATGTTGGTAAAAAAATCAAGCATGTCATGATTACATTTGCAATTATGAATAATAAAAATGCTATTTTTCTACCAGATCATCATTATAGCTTAGTACTATATTCTGGTATTGAAAAATATGAATATTTGCAAAAAGCTTTACACCAACTTATAGAAGAGCTTGATGATATTGACAAGAATGGATTTATTGATTCAATTGGGCAAAAATGGAGAATAACTATATACTTTAGCAGTGATTGGAAATTTTTATCAATTTGTTTAGGAATAAACAATGCAACTGCAAATCATTTTTGTCCATGGTGTCTGTGTTCAAAATTTGATCATAGTAAATTAGAGAAAGAATGGAAAATTTCAAAAAAAATGGAAATCATAAAAGTCAATTATCAGGCATATCCAGGACATAAGCTTCAACCCTTGTTCCCTATGATTCCATTAACTCATTGGATTCCAGATGAATTACATTTGATGCTTCGTATTACTGACCGTCTTTGGGTTCTAATGTTACCTGAAACAAATTACCAAAGTTCTGAAGAAACAAGGGAACAAATAAAGAAAGAAATGCTTAGAATTGGTGTACATTTCCAATTTTGGCAAAACCCAGATTCAAAGAATTGGAGTTATACCAGTCTTATGGGTGAAGACAAATTAAAAGTTCTAAAAAATTTTAATTTAGAAAGTGTTTTACCTGAGAATAGATCAACTATAATTCATCAATTGTGGAATGGTTTTGATAATCTTTATACAGCCTTACAAGATCCTACAACAGACCCAATTGTTTTTAAAAATCAAGCAAAATCATGGTTGACTAAATTTCTAACACCATCAATAGGAGATCCACATAGAAGAAACTATGTAAAAGGGTTATACACAAATAATGATGTGACTCCTTATATTCATGTGTTGGTTCACCATATGTATGAGTTTATGACAATTCATAACAATTATGGAGTTAAGGCATTCACATGCAGTCCTGTTGAAAAAAAAAACCATATGCAAATAAGTAAATATTTTAGAAAAACCTTGAAAGATGGTGGAAAGGGGAGAAAAAAGGCTGTAATTGAGATTTTAGAACATGAGAATCGCCTCCTATATTATAATTATAACAATATACAACAATTAGTAAAATATTAGAAAAATTAAAATAAATTAAAATAAACATAATAAACATAGAAATTGGTTATATAAATATCTTTTATATTAAGTATAATTATTATTATAATTATTAATGTTTTTTAATTTATTAAATATAAATAATAAATATAATTATAAATAAAAAAAAAAAAAATTAATGACTTCCTTTATATGTTGAAAAACTAATAATTATATTTGAAGAAGAGATACTACTACCATTTGCTTCTACCAACCCAACTTCTTTCCATACTACTTTATTTGATTATTAATAATATCCACATAAGCATATTGATTATTGTCATAATATCTAATTGCCCAATCTTCGCTACCAGTGTTGGCATATGACAAGGTCATATACCCTTTATGACAAATGACCAAGTCATTTAGTCATATGACATGCAGTCATCGGTCATTTGTCATTTGTTGTAAATGACCTGGTCATATGACTATTATGACCAATGGTCATATACTATGATCATCAGTCATTTGTCATTTGTCATAAATTAGCCAATCAATTAACAGAACGGTTCCCAATATAAAATACCTTTACTTTAAATATTTTTATAAAGATGTTCAATTAATGCCAAAACTTCTCGTAAAAAAAACACCACTTTACCTGAAGCAAGTAAAAAAAAATTAAATACTTAACAAAGAATGCTTAATCCACATTGTTACAGAGAATTTTTTATTTTAATAAATAATCCTAATAATAAAACTAATGCAAGAGCAGTATGCAAGTATTGTAGTGAAAAAAATGGTGGTGCTCAAGCTGCAGCTTTAATACCTGGATGTTATACAACAAATAAAGCAATTCTTTGTCGTTCTCATTTATCAAATTGCATTAATTTTAAAAATGCATTCAATAATGATGAAATATCTGAAATTTTATCACGCCCAGTAGCAGAAGAGAAAAGAAAATTGAAAAATAATAATAATGATGCAGGTAATGATTAATTAATATATTATTAAAATAGAAGAAGGCATAATAATATGATTTAATGATAATATAATATTTATTTTTAATTCGTTTTTGAAGTAATTCTTTACATATAATGTCTAATGACAATGATTTTTCTGACAACAACAATAATTATCTTCCTGAGTTTGAAATTAATGGAACACTAGCTGAATAGGAAAGATGGAAACAAAGTAATGCATCTATTTTTTCAATATTCATAATGAAGTTATTATTGGAGGTTTTAGATTCATTGATATTTATTGAACATTTCAATTTTTTTTTGTTCATCTTCAGTAAAATAATCTTTCATCAACAAACTTAAGTCAATGATTCTCAAGGCACTGTATCATTGTAATGCTTTTTGCTATGGAGTCATTTTTTCATCTTCGATTGGGGTGTTAGATATAAGTATAATCACAAACATATGAGAAATCAAATAATAAAGAGCACTTACCCTTTCTTTGCACCATAAGCATTTTCTTGTTTTTTCCTTTTCTGATCTTGTTTGTCACTAACCATCAGAGAGGATAATGAAGCAATTCACAATGGTTTTTCCTCTTAACTATGCAAAAATTCATAATAAGGTAAAATGTGTTTATTTAATTAACAATGGGAGTGGAGTAATTATTCAGTTGTTATATGTTATTATGAATGTTATTATCAATATTATGTGGGGGGTTCAAAAAGTTTTGACACTGTGCAATTATCTTGATGATCCTCAAATGTTTCCCATTTTGAGAATAATCATAGCTTGGGTAACATCCAATAAGTAATAGAAAATTTGGCACAACTTGATTTGACAATTGTGAAGAAATAATTTTTTCAATATTGCCTATTAACAATAATGGAAAATACTACATGTGAAAACCAATGATACTACATCTGGGTATGCTGGAAGAATGGTAAAGATGCTACTGATATCCATAGGGAGTTGGTCACTGCTGAAGGGGACAAGGCACTATCCAAACGTACAATTTACCGCTGGATTGAGGCATTTGAAGCTGGACAATTAAGCATTGAAGATGCCCCTCATTCTGGACATCCCTGCGATGCTGTCACACCTTCAAACATTAATATCATTGAAGACCTTATAAATGACTACCCCCATATTACAATTGATAATATTCAGCAAGTGGTTCCCATTTCAACTGGAAGCATTGAAGCCATCTTACATGAAGAAATTTCTGTCAGGATTTTCTGTATTTCGCATATTTTGCAGGTAATTCGGACATTTTCCGAACAGGCAAAACCTTTATCCATTGCCTG
>CAUDNR010001155.1:0-10893 GCA_958430865.1 Entrophospora sp. SA101 | reverse complement strand
TAAAAAAATTTATTATTTTGTACAACCATGGTATAAACATGGTATAAAAGCAGTAATGGTATATAACATGGTATATAACGGGTATATAACAGGGTATAAACTAGGTTGTTATAAACCCGCCCATCACTACATACAACATTTACAAACAAACCCAAATAGAAATAGCAATGAAACCAATTTTACACAAAGCAAAATTAAAAGCTTCTTAATAAAAATTTAATGGAGGAACTGCCAACCATTGAAAAATTGAAAATTAGACATCCATATTTGTATAGAAATTGGAATTGTTGTGTATGTAACAAAAAAAAAGAAACATATGATCATATATGGCTATGTGAAAATCAGAAAGAAATGATGAAAAAAATAATTGAAGAAACCCAAAATCATTTCAATAAAGAAATTAGTAATATAAAAAACAACAATGATAATAATGATAAATCAAACAAGATAAACAACTTGCAAAATAAAGAATTTAAAAATATGTGGACACTGGAAAAAAAAGAAGATAAATAACATTCATTGATTTAATAAAGGAATCATACCGCAAAATCTTAAAGATACTATAACAAACATTATGAAAAGTGATAGAAAAACAAGCAGTATAATTTGTGACAAATGTATAATATGGACAAAAAAATACACAAAGAAATTTGGTTAAAAAGATGTGAACTAACAATTAAACAAGAAAAAAAAAATATATGTGCTAAAGAAAAGAAGAAAAAGGTAACAAAATTAAAAAGAACAGATACAACAAGAACAACAATAATAAAAATACCATAAAAAATAATTATAATAATAACAATAATAATGGTGGAGAATTATGGTGTAATTGGATATTGAATGGTATAAAATATGGTAACAACTGGAGAGACTTTTGTAGTGATAGTATCAGTACTGACATTTTGTCAGTTTGTTCCTAAAGAAAATTAGTGCAAAGCTTAAACTGAATATTGAAATCAATAATCAGACTAATTGGAAGGAACAGACGATGAACAGTTGACCTAAACAAATATAAATTATTACGGAGGGTAGTTACATGTTAAATAGAATTAAATATTTGTATAATAACAATAATAATATATAAATTTTTCTAATAAACAGTGTAACAGTACTGCATCGTTTAAAAATAAAAAAAAATAAAAATAATGAAAATAAGAATAGATAGAATAGATAATAAAAATAAAAAATAAAAATTTAAATTGTCCCGGAATTAAGAGATTCGACCAAAAGATCTGCGTCAAAATCTAATTCCGGCATAACTATCTGAATAGGTTCCACCGCAACCTTATATATTACACCATTTTTTTCCCTTCATGACCAAATAAAATTTATTGCACAGGAAATTTTCCGGTAATTTCAACTGGCATTTTGCGCCCTGTGCAGGACATAATTCAAAGACATGAGACTAAAAATGGCTCCTCAATTAATTGTGGCATATGAAAATTGAATTGTGGGCTAATTGCGGTTCCCATATTTACACTAGTGATGGTGGCCGATAGTTTAGGCATTTAGGCAATTTTGGTTTAGGCCCATGAAAATTTTCTGGCGAAGCCTAAACTGCGGGCGAAAATCAAACAAACAATCAAACCTATTGTTTAATTTATGGCCATAAGAATGTTTTATTAAACAAAAAAAAAAGAATTAATTTGCAAAAATGTTCAAAACGAATTAGATCAAAAAACGAACTATATAGGTCACATGTCCTACATACGATTGGACGACACTTGAATAAATCCGTTGACAATTTTAACAAGTTTCAACCCACACACGGTTTAGGCAATATTCAAGTTTTATCACGCCTAAATTCCTAATTTCTGTGGGTAAACTTATTTTTGGATTTGCTAAAATAACCTTGGCTACCATCATTACATAAGACACAATTTGTGTATGAACTTTAATTCAAACTTTAACTCTTTATTACATGAAAACTTTTTAATTTTTTTAACATCAATGTTTCGTAGCCAAAAAGGTTTTGTTAGCGAATAAATTGTCATGAAACATGCTTGCTCCATGAATTGAGACTTGCATCACGAATTGCATCTCGCGTCAGTTGTATAAAATTATGATAGGTGATGGTGCAATGCAGATTTTTAATTGCAACCTCGAGTATAATTGGTACAGTCCAAGTTTTCAGGTTTCGGGTTAAAATTCTTAAACCTGAACCCGGGCCAAAAATTATCAGGTTCACTCAGACCACTCGAAGCTTTTTAATCTTTATAACAATAGTAAAGGATGAATTTAAGGATATCACTTGTCCAAAACCAGCACAAAATGTTGGCAGTTAACTTCTTTTTGATTCTTTTCAGGTGTTGTGTTAAATAAAGCTCTTTTACTGGTTATGATTTTTCTTTCTTGGTAAATTCCATAGGTAATTTTCTCTTTTCTTAGATAATCTTTGAATATCAATTAATTTAATAAGGAGCAATTTTTTCGCCTTGTTCCTTCTTAAAAATACTTTTGATAGTGTTATAATTCCATGGTGGACCTGATGTAAATTAGTTTCACCTTTTTAGATTCTGCCCTCTTATTGCATCAACTACGCCTTTTGCAGTTCTAAAACATCTAACATACTGTTGATTCTTGGGGTATTATATTATATAAAATATAGGAAGAGAGAGATGATTTCAATTAATATATAAATAAATGTAGTAAGCAAGAGAGAAAAAAATAATTGATAGATTACCATCAACGGCCATAATACAATGATAACGTGAATCTGAATTGTTGAGATTGTGAACAGTGATGAATTCAGTGTATTCATTCACTCAGCCAGTAACTTTTGGGTAACATAATAACAATATCTTCTTCATAAATTCCAATTCATTATTATGAATATTGCGTTTCCATTTTGCAATGCACTGGTGAAGCTTAATAAGTTTATTGAAAATGTTTATCTATCATTAATCAATCAAATTAATCCAAATTTGTAAAATTGTGAAACCATAAATGTTACTCTAACTTCTATTTTTACTGACAGAAAAGAGAGACACGCACAAAAATTTTTTTTTCTTCGCATAGTAATAGCATTACATCTTTAGAAAGTTTATATAATATTTATTATATAATACTCTCTCATTTTTTCTCTATACATATATATTTATTTATTCAAATTTTTTATAATGGCTCATGTAACGACTGTACCTTGTCAGGTAACTTTTTATTCTTGGGATGATTTCTATATAAAAAACCAAGCCTTTAATAATTCATTGGTTTTAATTGCTGCTTGTGATAATTGTTAGTATAGAACTGGAAGAACCCTTGGTCAAGGAACTTATGCTGTAGTTAAAGGTTGGTTAAAACAACGCATATATATACATATACATGTTATAATACATACAATTGAAATGAAAATGCTTAGAATGTTCAAAGAAAATATATAATATGTACGTATATTAATATCAATTATATCAATTATTTAATCTATATATTGTCTTTTCTTTTAATATGTATAATAGAGGCTCAACATGTATGTATTGATTAATTATTATATGTGTATGTATATATATTCGTTATATTCATTTTACTTAATTTAATTCATTTCTCTCCAAAAAAAAACCATTTAGATCAAAACAGAAAAATATTATGCAGTAAAAGTAATTAATAAAAAACTTATGGAGGGTAGAGAGCATATGGTTAGAAATGAAATTGCAGTTCTAAAAAAAGTATCACAAGGTCATAAAAATATTCTAACTTTACAAGATTATTTTGAAACTATAAACAATCGTAAGTTTATTTTCTTATTGTTATTTTACCTTTTAGTTTAGCTTTTTTTGTTTCCTTGGCATTTATTAATAGTATTTGTTCTTTATTTATTTATTTATTTTTTAACTTTAATCAAAATAATATATATTGTATCTAGTTTATTTAGTTACAGATTTGGCTCTTGGTGGTGAATTATTTGATCGTATTTGTGCAAAAGGAAATTATTATGAACGCGATGCTGCTCATCTTGTTCGCAGTATAACTGATGCTGTTGCTTATTTGCATGATAACGGCATCGTTCATCGTGGTAAGTTGTAAATGTATATATATTGTCGTTATATAATCGTCTTATATTTATTATATATGATTTTTTTTAAAATATAAAATAAAAATTTGAAAATATTTATACTATTTATGTAGATCTTAAGGTGAAATAAATTTTTTTGGAAATAAAAATATTTAACAAAATTCAATCAAGAGCCAATAACAAAAAAAAAAAATATATTAAATATATTTGTTTTTGACGCTTTTTAGCCGGAAAACTTACTTTTTAGAACTCGAGCTGAAGATTCGGATCTTCTTATTGCTGATTTTGGTCTTTCTAAAATCATTGATTCTGAGAAATTCCACGTACTTACCACCACATGTGGCACTCTTAGTTATATGGTAACAATAACTACAATTAACTATCCTAATGTTTATTTTATATATTAATTATAATATACATGTATATATGTGTGTGTGTGTGAATATTAGGCACCTGAAATATATAGTAGAGTCGGCCACGGTAAACCGGTAGATTTATGGGCCATAGGTGTCATTACTTACTTTTTATTATGTGGTTATATACCATTTGAACGGGAAAATAATGCTGATGAAATTGATGCAATTCAAAAAGCTGATTATAAGTTTGAACCTCTAGAATTTTGGGAAGGAATTTCAGAAGATGGTAAAAACAAACAAACAATAATATTATTAATTATTAATTATTTGCTTGATCATAATAAACATGATAATAATGGTAATTTCTTATCATTGATGATGTTTAGCCAAGGATTTTATTAATAAATTACTTACGATTAATCCCGATGCTCGACTTACTGCTCATCAGGCTTTGGCGCATCCTTGGCTATCCGAACCGTTACAAACTCCAGTCGGTGGTTACCCAAATCACGATTTGTTGACTAGTGTTCGTCATAATTTTAATGCTCGTAAAACTTTTAAGAGAGCTGTGGATGCCGTTAAAGCTATCAATAGCCTTAAAAATCATACAAGAAGTAACAGTCTTGCCAGTTTATTGGAAAAAACTAAAGCTGAAATGGATGAAGAAGTCGATCAAGTTTTATATTATCATTGAATATAAATATATATCACATATAGTTTTGGAATTTTAATTTTAATTTTTTGGGATTCTTTAATAATATATTTTTTATATATATATTTATATTTCAACTTGGTTCAACTTTATTATATCAAGAATATACATGTAAGGTTTTATTTATTTATTTTTTTGCATTTGTTTAATCCTTTTTTATATAATAATGATGATTGGAAAGAATAAAATTACAAAAAAAATATTATTGTTATTACTATCTATGAAATAATAATAAATTAAATATTATCTTTACAAATTATATGCATCATCCAGTGATATTGTTTTTCACGTAAATATGGTTCAACAAACCAAGGTAAAGTTAGCAAACTAATGAAATACCAAAAAAACATACCAACAAATTTGGTGAATCTCCAATTATTCAAGTTAAAAAAATATTTATAAATTAAATTTACAATCAACTCCCAAACAAGAAAAATTATACCGTGAAATAAAAAAAATCCAAAATGTTCACCATAACTTACACCAAAAGTGGTATAATTTATGTATTCATGTATTGCAGCACTTATGAAAAAACTACCTAAAACACCTATTATCTCGCCTAATATATTTGGTTTTAAATGAGATTTTGAAGGCTTATATGCCAATTCTACAAAACTTTCATGGATTAATTGATGCCACCTATTCGACCAAAAATCTCTTGGACTTGAAGAAAGATATGGTTGATCAAACATTGGTTTCGAATAGAATAATGTAGAGACTAACCAAATTTTTAGAGAACTAATTTGAACAGAAAATTTGACTTTTCCAATTGCTTTGTTTTGATTTTTTTCCTCGTAAAGTAATATCAAATATAGTAAATTTGAAAAAATCATTAAAAATATCTGATATAAATACAACATAGACATATAAAGAGTTAATAAATATATTAAACTATAAAATATTTCATAAAAAGATGTAATATTTTCATAACCGCCTTTACTACTATCTCTAATAAAAATATATTTTAAATAATTAATAATGCGTGTTGGATAAGTTTTTGTTCGAATTTTAGGTGCAAAGAATTCCAAAAATTCAGCGCCTGAAACATAAAATAACCAGTTTCCAATAGTCAACATGCCACATTTATTCATATATTTGATCAATTGATCTGTTGTTAAATCTTTAATGAATTTATAGTCGTTGCTGTCATTGTTGTTATTGTTGTTTATAATCTTTCCTTCTTTTGGTCTCAAATTAAATAATGCATAAAAAAATGGAGAGAATTGTTGTTTCTTCTTCTTATCATCATTGTTAAAATAATATTTTTTCAACCAAATTATCATCTTACACACATAAACTGATGTAACCAAAGTGCATGGTGTTTGAATATTATATGGTAATTGGCCTGGATAAATTGAGGGTGTTAACAAGTATCCAAACATTGAAAACAATAAAATCATTAATCGATAATTGAAAATCTTTTTTGGTGATGATGAAGGTTGTGGTAGAGGAGGAGGCTTAAACGAAAACCAAATGAAAATCGATAGTGGAATAAGATTTATCAGAATATATGTTGTTGATGAAATTGGAGACGACGTGGGAGAATGAACTGAATTTTTAAAAGCCAAATATTTGGCACACAACACGATGATTATAATTATTGATTTTATTAAAGAAGACATTTTAACAGTGAATTCATTTTTTTTCAATAAATTTAATAATAAATCTTTTTTAAAGTGAATTGTTTATATTTGGTGTATTACACTTGGACAAATGTGGTGTTTATATTCCTAAACAAGGTTTTAAGTTAAACGTTGCAACGAGTGAGTGGAATGAACAATAGTAATAGTAAGACGGGCGGGCATGTGCACGAATTTATTTGTAAGGAAGGACAAAACAACGGATTGTTTTTCTTCGCAGGAGCAGTAATCATCAACTAATATTAATATTAAATAGCTAGTTTACTAATCTTTTTTTTTAGTCGCAAAGAATTACAAATCCAGTAAGTAGAAGCATTCTATGGGAGCTTTTCTAGCAAAAAGGGCCTTTCAACCAAATTTGTGTTTTTACATAATATTAAATATAAAGATTATTTATTATATAGCTGGCAAAAATATTAGGTCTTGTTTACCTTTTAAAGTAGTTTGCGCGTGATCTACATACCCCATTTTTAATAAAAAAATAAAACGTTTTATTATTGTCAATTATTTAATAATTATATAGGCGAGTTTGATCGAAGCAAGTGTTAGTCAAGATCCATGAAGCTTGCAAAACGAATGTTTATCAATTATTCAATAATTATGTAGGCGGTTTTGATCGAAGTAAGTGTTAATCAAGATCTATGAAGCTTGCAAAACAAATGTTTATCAATTATTCAATAATTATATAGGCGGGTTTGATCAAAATAAGTGTTAGACAATTTATACATTTTATTTATTATTTTATAGTGAATAAAATAAGTATTTTACACATTACGTACATTATACGCGGGATCAAAAACATACTATTACTAGTACTAGTATTAGAACCTTTTTAGTATTAGTGCTAACTAATATGTTACAAATTCTGTACCTTATATGCGGAATCAAAACGTACCTTTTCAGTATTAGTATGTTAATG
This sequence comes from Entrophospora sp. SA101, assembly GCA_958430865.1. Taxonomy (NCBI): domain Eukaryota; kingdom Fungi; phylum Glomeromycota; class Glomeromycetes; order Entrophosporales; family Entrophosporaceae; genus Entrophospora; species Entrophospora sp. SA101. The sequence goes on along the minus strand of CAUDNR010001155.1, from coordinate 3,257 downwards.
TTACAAATTCCGTACTTTATATACGGAATCAAAAAGTACCTTTTCAGTATTAGTATTAGTATTACTATGAATGAAAGAATTAAGATTTATAGTTCGCTAACCATTTAAAACTATTATTATTATTGAAAAAACTACGTATAGTCGAACCTCGTTATAACGGTCCTTGTTATAATGGATTTTTGTTATAATAATAAAGTATAACTTCATCCGACATATATAAGTTCGATCGATATAAGAATAATCTCGTGATTTAAAAAATTAGACAACATAAACGCACTTTATTAATAAAACATGGACTTTATTAATAATAAATAATAAATTTATTTACATTATTGAAAGTTATGTTAATAAAGAAAAGAAGATTTCGAAAAAGAAGCGGTAGAATTTAAAAAATAAGAAATCAAGGAAAATTGTAATTGAAGAGCCAAATAACTTTATAACCATATATAAATAGATAAATAAATAAATATTTTAATTTTAATTTCTAATATCTTTAATTCTAACATGAACAGCATTTCTATGAGCTTCCAACCCTTCATCTCCATACCATATATCATTTTCTTCATTATATCCACTATTTTCATTATTAGCTGAAAAGTTATAATTTATTGGTTGAAAAGGATAATATCGTTGTGTTCGATTTGATTTGGCTATCGGTTTTTTGGATTGATTTTCAAGTACCATTTTTCCGAATTGAGATGTCATTTGTCCAATTTCGTCCACTTTTGATTCTATTCTATCCATTCTAGCGGATTGGTTTGTTCTTTGAAAAGGTTTTTCAGGATAATTTGAATCTAAATCATATATACCTAAATCGTTATAGTATTTCGCTAAATAATAATTTTCATAATCTTTTTCCGTTTTTAAATTTGATGGGGGACCTCTTGGTTGTCTAACCGGTTCAACTGGTGCCTGAGTTTTCTGTGCTTTTTGGGATTGAACTTCCTTTCTTAATTTTTCTATCACAGCATCAGAATCAGATTTCTGTTTTTCTAATGCCTCGTTAATCATTTTTTGTATATCAGGTGATTGCGAAATTACTGGAGCTTCTATTATTTTAGAGTTATAGGAAGATTGTTGATAAACGTTACCTTCATTCAAATTTGGAGTACGTTCTAGCCACATATTTTTTAATTCAGTGAAAAATTCACTAATACCACCTGGATCAGCAATTTTCATCCATGTATAAAGCTCACCTGGTAAATGATTTTTAAGAAAACCTAAACTTGTGCATCATCGTTCGCTACTCCTATTGTTAGTAGTCGAATTCTAGCTTCATAAGTATTGGGTGTATCATAAGGCTGATATCTTTCTTGAGTCAATCTTTGAATTGCAGAATGTTGGCTACCTATTGTTTCTCTTTGATATTTGGCATTTAAATAAGCTCGTAATGTAGCAGGTGTATTTATAGCAGGATTATTGTGAGTAAAGGGGTCATTAGCTGGTACTGGAGCAAACTTACCACCTATTTTGCTTTTTAAAACATTACATTTAATGGCATCATCAAAATCTCCAGCATTTGCAGTTTCAAGAGCAGTCATCTGAGGTACTGCAATAGACCATGCTTGTTCTAATGTATTTACATAATCATCAGGAGGCATTTGGCCTATATATTGTGGAATTGGTTGAAAAGATTGATATATTAATTTTAATACTGGTCGTCGTCTACCTTCTGCCATATTTTGTGGGTTATTTTGTAGCAATAAAATTTGTCCCTGTACATTTAAAATTATTTGTCGTTCATCTTTTGTTTTATTTTTCCATTTTTCATACCTATCAAAAATTCGGTCACGGTTATATTCTAATAATCCATTTTCAGTACGACATGCATTTAACTGCCTTTTGTATCGTTGTAACAATAAATGTATAGTAAATTTATCCCGTTGTAAATTTATAACATGTCTATGTTTATCTTTATAGGAATAGTACCAGCGACGTCGTTCTTTTACTTCACCATTATATGCAATAGTCATTAAATTAAGATCAGCTTCTGTATTTCTTAATTCTGTTTGACGTAGGTCTCGTTCTGCTTCAGCATTATATCTTCGTTGTTGCTCATTTATAAGATCTGTTTGAAGATTGTTGTATTTGCGACGTATCTGTCGTGTTACTCTTTTTATTTGATTGGATAAAATTGTTCTATTTGTTCCAGGGGTATCCAAATAATTATCAATAGTATCAGCCAACTCAATTATTGTTGTCATATCTGGATCAGATGTATAACTATCCTGTGAATTTTCGTCTATTTCATATTCATTTTCTATATTCCATATCTGAGCATTTTGTAAAGTTTCTTGAGTATTTATAAGTTCTACTCTATCTCTGTATCTTAATAATGCTAATGCAAAGTTTTGACAATGTAAATCTATAATACGAGTTTTTTTCTGAGCTAATTTATTGTCGCGATCTTTAAGATTATATTTTAAAGTATCAATTTCACATTTGAGACGTTCATTCTCATCTATTAACTTTGCCGTTTGGTTGTATGCTTTAGGAGTATTACCTGCAGATTTTGATATTTCTCGAATTCGGGTTTTGAGTTTTTTTTCTCTGACATCAAATTCAGCTAATTGATTTTCCCTGGTAATAAGTTCCTTATCTTTTTGTTCGATCTCCTTTTTAAGATGATAAACGATTTTTTTTAGGTCTGGTGTCTCTTTTTCCAATTCCTCCCTTTCTTGTATTGAAAGTTCGATTGTATTTGCTAACTCCTCCTCGAGATATCGAATTCTTTCCTCACGTAAAACTATATCCCGTTCAAGATTGTATGTTCGGCGTTCATAGTCTCTGTTTGATTGAGCCAATTGATCGATTTCATCGTGAAGTTCTTGATTAGCTTGGCGTTGACCCTTTAGGTCATGATTTGAAGAATCGCCTAACGGCCTGCTCTGCAATAATTCATCCATGTTTTTTATTCACTATAGTAATAAAAGTTATGATTGAACCTGTAATTTATATTGACTCACAAAGAGCTCATGATCTTGATCGTGAAATTGCATTACAAAAATTATATTACCGACCTGAAGGGTACTATTGAACTGTTGAAAAAATGCATAATGCTTGTAAAAAGGCTGGTTATAATTTTTCACTAACAGATATAAAAAATTGGTTAAATAAACAGATAACTTTTTTGGTTCATAAAGCTCGACCATGTTTTATTCAGTATGCATCTTTTAATGGAATTCAAAATTTAAACGAAATGCATCAATCCGATCTTACTCCTATGCCTCATGATAAAATTGGTAATCGAGTTTTTA
>CAUDNR010001153.1:2250-14383 GCA_958430865.1 Entrophospora sp. SA101 | reverse complement strand
AAAAATCCTTACATATAGTTTTTTATAAGTGTGCTCAACTATGTTTGTGTTTATACTGATGTGTAACACCCCAATAATTCAAGCATTGATGATATTGGGACTATTGTTAACTCTTTACATTATGGTCCATTTGCTCAATACTGGTGGTATAGAAAAAAATATCCAGAAACTAATACAGAAAAATTTTATCCCATTAGATTAGGTTTAAAAATGATTCATAATTTAAAAGGTTTAACTATACAAGCTTTTATCAATCAGGGTGAAAACAATCAACCCATATTTCATTGTAGCAATGGAAAATTTCTTGCAACTGAAAAAAGTATGTCAGCAGCTGTTAACACAATTTATCAACAATTTCTTGAAAGTATACAGAGCACAAGTAAAACAAGAATATCTAGTCCAAAATACTTTGGACTTGTTAATGAGAATCACCTTCAAAGATTATCTAAAGGCATTACTTTTTTTCCTTTTATGATTAAAGTGGATAAATTTGAAATGCTTGTAGTAAATGCCTCATATGATGGAATAAAGCCAGCTAATGGGTATCATATTACTTTTGTAGAAAAAATTCAACGAGAATATTATTTGTTTTCACAATATTATATAAACAAACAATTCCATGTAGATTCTTATTCATTGACAACTGGTGAAAAAAAATACAAGTTTCAAAATTCTGATGTAAATGAATTGTGGGAATCAATTGGGATGTTTCAAAACCTCTCTGGTAGAGAATTGTTTCTATTAGATAATTTAGAACTAAAAAATATTATTGAAGAGTCATGTGTAAAATTTCAGACAATGTGCAGTGATTGGAATCAAATGGTTTTTGAAAAGCTTCATTTAGAATATATGAAGAATATCAACAATAAAGATCTTACATTATCAGTTTTAAATCATTTGCATAAAAGAAAATCAACTCTATTTGAATGGCATGGTTTATTATACAATTTTAAAATTATTGAAAAAAATAATTCAATATTAGATGAAACAATGATAAGAAAAACAAGAGCTTGGAAGCAATTATTAATGGCATCTGGTTGTAAGCAAATAAAAATATATAGAAACAAGGAATATTGGTCAAAAGCTGATGACATAGCAGCTGATTTGGAAACATTAGAACTTTTTCCAGAAATCAACTCACATTCAAATTTAAATTCAAGCCAAGAATTAAAAAATAATGAATTAGATTCTGATGCAAATACTTTTTGGAAGAGCTTTGAAAATGCAATGAACTCTAATAAAAGAGGACCTGATGGACAACATAGAATACTGTCAATAATTGCAGAAGAATTTACTTATTCAGAATTAAAAAAACACCTTAATATTAGCAATGATTCAATCAATGCTGCTAGAAAACATGCAAGATTTTATGGAGAAGGAGCACCAATTTCACAGGAAGATAGAGTAACATTGACAAAAAATAAATTCACAAGTGACCAATTAAAAGATTTAGAAACTTTCTTACATGATAAAAATAATGTCTCTATGAGTTCTTACAAAACTGATCCAAAAACAGGATACCCAATTTTATATTTAAAGGCAACAAAAAAAGAAATGTGGGAAAAATATCATGAAGAATATCCTAATGGATTAAAAAGAACAAGTTTTATGTGCAGGTTGGATGGTCAATTTAAATATCAAGAAGATCTAGGTGGTTTATGCATAACTTGTGATTTTTATGGTTATCAAGTATTTGATTCAATGATTCAATTAATCAAAAATTCACAATTACTTGAAACAGAAAAAAACAATCTGATTACTAAAATAGAAATGGTTTGGAGGAAGAAATAAAAGTTTTAAATAATGGGTTCCTTGAACATACTTCTTGTTTGAATCATTGTCTACTTTATGCTTTTGGAGAATGCAAAGAAGAACATAGTTTATTTTGTAGCAATTGTGTATCATTGTTTTTAGTCTTAAATGAAGTTAAAGAATTTGCCCTAATTGACATAGAACAACATGAAGAATATCTGGATAAAATTTTGTATTATTTGTCACATCAACTACGTAAAAGATATTTAAATTCACAATTTAATGCAGCATTATGTGAATTAACTCATAATGGAGCAGTTTAAGTTTGTGATTATAAAATGAAAGTGAATCCTAAAAGTTCTCGGGAAACAAAGCAAGATTTTTTTGGAAAAGAAGGCTGGACACTTCATACAATCCTGGTGATAACTAAATCAAATGATAATGATAAATTAATTATAAGAGCATTTGATCACTGGTCTGATGATGGTAAACAAGATGCTTGGTTTACAGCATCTGCATTTGATGTTGTATTACCACAAATAGGTAAAAACATTGAACAGATAAAGATATTTTCTGACAATGGTGGTCATTACCATAATTCAGAGTTAATGATGATTGTCAGTTATTGGAAAAAATGGTACAATCTAAATATAACTAAATGGCAATTTTTAGAACCAGGTGAAGCTAAAACTATTGTATATTCTCATCATGCTCAACTATCACATGGTTTTGTTAGATATACAAGATTAGGTAATAGTATTTCCACAGGAGAAGACATAGCAAATTCTAATAAAGATCTTGCTGGAACAACATTTGCCAAATTAATTCTAGATCGTAGTAAAAAAATATCAGTTGGTACTATTCCAGGGATTTCTAATTATTTCACTTTCATGTGGCCAACTGATGAGAAAGAGGGAGTTATAGAAGCTTATGAAATACCTAATTATGGAAAACCAACAATATACTCAGTTTCAGATATAAAAAAACTTCTCAAAAACAATGATATGAATAAACCAAATTCAACAGCCATTGACCAAACAACTGCTCAATCAGAATGGAAAATGAATATACCTTCACAAATTAATCTATCCATTCAAACATTAACAGTCCCTGAAGTAAGATCCAAACTTAAGGAAAAGGACTTGGATTTTTCTGGAAATAAATTGGTTATCAAACAAAGATTGAATCAATTTAATAATAATGATAGGATAAATAACTTTTTGCTCATAAATAATAATGATGATATTAATTTAAAAAATTTGTTAAATCAAAAATTAACACCTGGATTTGCTTTGAGAAGTAAACAAAAATTTGGAAAAAAGGGTGGTAAAAGACTTGATTTAAAAGTCATCGAAGAATTAAAAGGAATGTTCCTGGTAATATTGAAAAAAACAAAAAATTTTCACCTGAAGATATGTTAAAAAATCTTCAAGTGTGCACTGAAATAGAAACTGATAATATTCCTTCTCTCCAACAAATCAAGTCATGGATATCTAGGTTTAGTTCTTATCACAAAAAACAAGCAGCTGAAATTGCTAGTGCTAGCTCTAATTAATTTTCTTAATGAACACAATAAAAATTATTATTTAATGAAAAAAATAATGCTTACCTTCAAGAGCAAAGTCTTTTATTTATCAATACAAGTAGTATTTTGTTCATTAACCCCCTTTTTGAATAATCAAATATCAAAAAGAATTATGACTTTTGGTAATGGATGGAATTTCAAATAGTCTTAAACATTTCAAATAGTCATAAACATTTCAAATAATCATAAACATTTTGTATCACTTTTATTTTTTTATTAGAACGTCTAAAGCATTTTCTTTATTTATAAAAATTAATAAATGTTACACGGAAAAATCAGATTTTTTCAATACAAAAACTCAAAAAATCAACATATCATAAACAGAAAACTTTTTTCTTTACATAATTAATAGCAATAAAAAATACATAAATATGTTCTCTGAGATTTATTTTATTTGTATGCACAAAAAAAATTTATCTTGCAAGACAAAAGTATAGTAACTTTTTTTTATAAAAGGTTACCGATTAGTGTTTTTTTGGTCAATTTTCCCCTGCCGATCACTATATAACACTCACTGATTCATAGACGGATCGTCAATTAAATATTTAAGACTGATTGGCAAAAGTATTAATTCGTGGTCCACCAATTAAGGAAAGGATTTAATTAGTGCCGATCCGGGCAAATTTTTAAATTTCATAGTAAAATCAAATTAATCAAATTTTTCACACCCACAAAAAGTCACGCATTTATTATGTTACATGTATTATTTTTTATATCAAACTATGTTAAACAAATGTGAAATATTATATTTATTTACGAAAGTATGAGCGTCAAATTTGTCACTGTTCTGTTATTTACTGAGCGGTCCTGGATTGTGGGTATAAAATTCATATATTTAAATATACAAATTTATTAAAAATGAAGAATTTGTTTCAAAATAATAAATTCTAGAACGCTTTAACATTGATAATATTAGAAAATAACTTTAAAACTCTTAACTACAATTATAGTAAGCAAGTATATTAATATGAAAATTTTAAATTATTAATTATTCATTTATTTTTATTTGACTCTCTTCTAAAAGTTTCTGTGCTATTGATTTTTTATGAGAAGCAGCAAAACGACTTATCCATCCTTCAATTGTTTTGATTGTTGGCAGCTCTTCAGAAGTAAGTTCACCAAATTCTACTCGCTCTTCCAATCCTTGCAACATATCTTTTGCAGAAAATTGTTGACTTCTATCCATATTTCCAGAAAGAAAGTATATTTGTAAATATTCTTTGACTTTGTCACCAATTTGTTTTTTACCTCCCTTTTTACCATATACTTGGTTTTCTTTCAATGCCCATCCTATCACAAAATAATCAACTCTAGAGGAAAATCAATAAAGCCTATTGTTAGTGAATTTTGAAGGTGAGTTTGAAAAATTATTCTATTTTTAAAAATGCTTACTGGATCACATCAACATCATTTTTTTCTACAACATCATTATGATCTAATGTTTTTTTACATTTTTTTATACTCTTCTCCTTGCTGAAATCATTTATAGCCTCATTCTCATTCTCTTGTGGGATTGATAATTTTGCCTCTACAAATAAAGGTATAATAATTATTTACATTCTACAAATATATATTCTGTCTGTTATGTAAATTTCATACCTATAATTTTTTTTTTTGTTTCATTATCAATTGCTTCCTGCAAAAGAGCTACTAATTCAACACGATTATTATCATTATCAATTTTTATATTGCGTTTTGCCATTTCTTCTTTAATTTTATCAATAGACCATCGACTAGGATTTGAAGCTGTGATCATTTATATATTGTTAGCAAAAAGTATCAATTATCTATTCATATATACAGATTACTACTTACTATTATTGCTCGGCATTGGAATTATCCATTTAGAAGTCGGAATGGTGTGATCAGATAATATTGGAGTAGGTTTTTCTTGTATTTTATTATCCATTGTTTTTTGAATAATAGCTGGAGAAAAGTTTTTCCATTTTCCAAAATTTGGTAAAGAGCGAGCACAAAGATATCCTGCATATTCACCTTCAACTGGCCACCGAAATTCAAACCAATTTGATATTCCAGGTAAAGTTGGTTTTTTTTTCTTTTCAGAACTTCTATTTGGTTCAATATTAGCCACTGATGTACCATGAATACCTTTCACTGCAGTTACAATATCTTCACCTTCTGTTACATCATAACCCAATCTCACATATCGTTTTATGGCATGGGAAATCTATAAAATAATTTTATAATGTCACTAAAGGTAAAAATAAATTAAGAAAAAATTTTTTTTAAATACTTGTGCATGGTGTGAGTCAATTGTTGTTTTTGCTTCTCCTGGTTCCAAAAAAATCCACTGGCGTACTTCTACATTATACCATTCTTTCCAATGACTAATTATTGACATAAGTTCTGAACAATGGTAATGAGCACCATTATCAGATAACACTTTAATCCAAGATGGTTTCGTTTTTAGTGTATTGAAAACAGCATCAAAAGCAGAGGCTGTAAACCAAGCATCTTGAATTGTATCAGAGGACCAATGGTCAAATGCTTTTATATTTATCTTATCATCACCATCTTTTGTATATATTAACATAGTATGTAATGTCCATCCTTTTTTCCCAAAAAATTCAGATTTTACTTCTTGTGCAGATTTTGGCAACACTTTCATTTTATAATCTACAACAATAATTGCTCCATCTTTATCCAAAGTTAGTATTGCTGCATTGAATTGAGCATTCAGGTAAGTTTTTCTTGCTTGATGTGACCAATAACATTGCAATTTCTTATGATTTTCTAATAAAGTAGTTATCTCTTCAGGTAGCAATGTTACTAGTTTTGCAAATAAATTTTCTAGATCTTCACATTTGGAACAGGTTTCTGGATGTAATTGTGAGCATTGTCCAAATGCATAAGGTAGACAATGTTGAATGCAATCCACATGGTAAGTATTCCCTAATGTATCAAATTTTAACTCTTTTCCGTATTCAAATTTTAAGTGACATTGGGATAATTCAAGCTCACCAATCAAAATTTTCTAATAGTTTTCATTTGAATAATTTAAAAATCCTGAAATTCAAGGTAATCAAATTTAAAAAAAAATATTTTTTTTTCACTAACCTGCTGATTATCATTCCTAACTTTTGTTTTCACCAACTCTAGGAGGTTAGAAAATATTTCATAACCATATTCATTACAAATTGCACACAATCCACCTAAATCTTCTTGATACTTGAATTGTCCATTTTGCAAACGGGCCATGAAACTAGATCTTTTCATGCCATTCGGATAGAGTTCAAGGTATTTATTCCATAAGGATATTTTATTTTCTTTGAGGTAAAGTATAGGTAATCCTGTTTTTTGTTCAACCTTGTATGAACTCATATTTACATTATTTTTATCTGAAAAAAATGACTGAAATTGATCTAACATTTCATTTGTCATGTGAGTACGTGTAATTTTTGGTTTATCAATACACAGGCATCCTGGTCCATTCATAATTAAATAAGTCTTGGCATGAGAAATGGTCTTGGAAGAAACCTAAGAAATAAAAATTAGTGAATAAGACTAATTAGAAATTCTTTGTAAAGGAAAATTTTCAATTTTAAACCATACATTTAAATTCCTCTGCAGTTCATTATAAGTGAATCGGTCAGCAATTATTGATAAAATACGTCTTTTCCCATCATTACCACGTTTATTTTCATCAATAGAACGTTGAAAGCAATACCAAAATTCATTACTTGAACTAGAGGCATCAGAAGGATTTGAGTTGAGAAATTGGTTTTCATAGAGCATCTTCAATGTAATTTTATCATTAGAGGGATCAAATGCTCGTGTCCAGAATTCACACTAATAATTAAAAAAAATTATTTAATATTAAAGTTTGAGATTAATTAGGTCATAAATCATTAATTTAATTACCATTGACTGATTTTTTTCAAAAGGTGATATCTTTGTACACCCAGTGGCTTTCAACATTGCTTGCCATGCCTCCATTTCACATTGATTAAACACATATCCTGTAGGATAAAGGTTTTTTAAAGCTATATTCAGCTCAATAATAGTACTTTGATTCTTCCAAGTTTCAAAAAAATAGAACCAATTAATATTTGCAATTGTTCTTTTTTTTAAATGATAATTAAAAATTTGATACATTGTATCCTCATCACTCCAAAAAGTTGGATTACACTTGGGAATTTGTTGATTAGCCAAGCTTTGACATGTCATTGTATGCTCTAATCCAAAAAGGGCTTTTCCATTTATTTTTTTCATGATCCCAGTTTTCTTCCAAACTTCAACTGGTGTCAAACCAACAAAACTTTCAATTTTAATATTTTTTTCATAAATATTTATATGACATCCATCTTGATCAATTTTTTGAACAAACATTGATCTTTGCTTTTTATATTCGCCAATAAAAGATGACATGTATCCTATTCCTGCTCCATCAGTATCAGCATTTTTAGAAATTCCTAATGATATAATATAAATTTTAAATTTGTCTACTTTGATAACAAATGAATGAAATTGTACATCTTCCAATGATGCTTCTAAAATGCTCTCATCCTCCCAACCTAACACTAATGGACCAGAATATTTCGTATTTGAGAGAGGATTTAATTTCTGATACAATGAAGTAATTGCTTTGCTGGAAGAACTTTCAATGTCACTAAACTCACTTTCAACATAACTTCTAAAACCAGGGAGTAATTTATGGTCTTTGTTACCTTCCAGCACTTGTGTATAATATCTTTTAGAAGTTACTTCAATAACAGTTTGCCAACCAACACGTATTGGGTAAAGAAATGCACCATTAGTTAAATCAACGCCATCTCTCATGGTCCACCAATGAATTGCATTGACACCATAACGTAAACTAGGCAAAATTGAACCACTAGCTATAAGTTTCGTATTAACAATTTGTCATTTGCTCATTTTTAAATTTAGAAATGAGGGGCAGTTAAAGAAAAATAAATATATTATCCCGAATTTTATGTAGATCTTTTTTTATTTTCGCGTTTTTTGTTGTTTGAAACTTTAAAAGCAAATAACTCAAAATTTTATTATGCGAATTGGATATATTTTCTAAGCCAGAAATGTTCTACATAAGAAATTACATATAAGGGTCGTGTTAAATCAAAATTTCTTTCCAAACTAAAAACAAACCAATCTGGTCCTCATATGTATATCATGTAATTTTAGAGCTATTTCTATAAATTTAGGTTAGAAAGATAGCCAGAAACTCAGTTATTTATTTAGTAAAATTTAAAGTAGAAATTTAGATATAAAGTATTGTGTTATTTCCACAGCGGTTCCAGATTATGGACACTAATTGATTTTACTATGATACTTATCCCGGAATTTTACTATGTAGATCCTTTCCTTCACTGATGGATCACGAATTAAGTGCTTTTTTTTAATACAAAGTTGTAATGTATGAGCTGCACAAGAAATTCTTTCAATATTTAATGCTTCTTTTAATAATCTAGAACCTGATACCATATTGCTGCCATTATCAGTTGTAATAGCAGTTATTTTTTCTTCTAAGCCCCATTTTGATATTTCTTCCACTAATAAATTTTTTATAATTAAGCTTGTGTGTGGATGGGGAACATGAAATAAATTTAACAGTGTCTCAATCGGTTCAAAGTCTTCAGAGAGCCAGGAACAAGTTATACCCATATATCCTTTTTTTTGGTGTGAAGCAGTCCAAAAATCTGTGGTCAAAGAAGCAAATTGACAGGTATTGAGAAGTTTGTTTCGAATTTCATCAAATGAAATATTATACAAATGTGTTATTGATTCTTTAATTAGGTTTATATTCGGAATTTTGAATTGGGGATTTAGAGAGCAAATGAATTTTTGAAAATTGTGACTTTTCAAGACATAGAAAGGTATTGAATCTTTTATTAAGAATTCAATTAGATTTTTTAGAATGAAGTTAATTTGAGCTTCATTTAGTGGTGTGTTAGTTGTGTTAGATTGAATCATCTCCATATTCGCATTTACAAACTAGATAAAGAGAGTGTGATAAATATTCTACATAATCAATTTAATCAATTTAATTAATCAATTTAATCAATTTAACCATAAATACCTTATTTGCAGTTTTTGGATTCACTATACCGTGATGACTTAATAAATGGTAAATAGTATTGGTAGTAGCTGTGCTAGGAAAATATTGACCACAAATATCTCCATTTTCTTTAGTAACATTACATTTCCATCCATGTGGTCTTAGGTCTTCACAGTAATTCCAAATAAAGCTTCTTTTATTTGAGTGTGCAGTACTAGAAGTAGAAGCTAATGAATTGATTTCCGCTGATGACTCATTAATATTAGTAGTAGTAGTAAATGAATCATCCTCTTCAATGTAATACGATGACATTTTTTAAATTTTTGTGTATACAAAATGTAGGGAAAGATAAATCGCGAATTTTAAAAAAAGCAAAATGAATTTATAATATTTATAATATTTTTTAGACAAAAACGCGTTTCAGGAATGTTGAAAACACCTTCATTTTATAACAATTTTAAAGATGGGACTAAAATAAAAAAATCCTTTGTGTAAAAGATGCTTTACCACTGCAGGATAATTGATAATTTATTCTCTATTGTCAAAAGTCTTTAATCACCACAAAAAACAAACAATTTATTATCAAAAAAGCCAACATGTCTTTTTGAAAATGTAAAGATACTTGTTGCTACAAAAAAACGGAATTGATTTCTTTGTCAAAAAAAAGCCAACATGTCTTTTTTGAAAGTGTAATGGTTTCTCTGTAAAAAAAAAAGCCAACATATTCTTTTTTGAGAATGTAAAAATACTTAATCACCACTAAAAAACAGAATTGATTTCTTCTTTGTTGTCTTTGAAAATGTAAAGATACTTGTTGCTACTAAAAAAACGGAATTGATTTCTTCTTTGTTGTTTTTGAAAATGTAAAGATGCTTGATTTCTTTGTCAAAAAAAAGCCAACATGTCTTTTTTGAAGTGTAAAGATATTTGATTGCTACAGAATTGATTTCTCCGTCAAAAAAAAAAGCCAACATATCTTTTTTGAAAGTGTAAAGACACTCAATCACCACTAAAAAAACAAGATAATTCATAATAATAATTGTTTTTTTATTGTTAAAAGTCTTTTGGAAAATCTAAAGATAAAAAAAGTACAATGCTATATTAATTGAAATAATAAAACAGATTCTATAACAAATTAGTAATAGGGTAGATAAATGCATAAACAATTTCCTTAATTTCCTTGAATGTAAAATAAACAAATTTTTTTTTGAACATGCACACACGTATTGTTAATATTAATAATAGTAAAACGTTATTATTATTAAATGTGTATCTTTTCCTTTTTTAGTAAGATCAACTACGGTATTCGATATTCATGATATTCGAATAATATTCATGATATTCGAATATCAGTCACATGAATGATATTCGGACAATATCCGAATAATTCCGAATGAATACAAACACTAGCCAGCAATTTACCTTGTTTATTCGTTTCACTTGTTCAAAAAAATATGATTTAGGACCATGCAATGATGATGTTAACCATGACAAGAAATGTTGGAGATGGGCATCAGGGAATATGCTAAATATTGATGAATGTTTAGATGATTATTCTATTTATGAAAGACATTACAACCAAATTGTTGCTAACAATTCTTTTCTTGAGAAAATGATATCACTAGTTCTAAACCAACAAAAAAAACTCAAGTTAACCATCAATGAAAAAGACAAAGTTCAAGATCAAGGCCAAAATCACCAAAATCATTCATTGAAATAAATTCCTTTGAATATTTACATGTAAGAATCATTTAAAAAAAAATTTTTTTATTACTTATATATTTTAAATTTATATATTTGGGGTCTGTACTAGGAAAATCGACCTTCCAGACAAAAAATCTATTTTTGGTAACAACCCTTATAAATTTGGTTACACATATGTTTTTAATATACAAAGAAAATATTACAAGCCTTGTATCTCATTTTTCTACTATGCAAATAGGGTCCAATTTTTTCACCAATTGTAAATCCTTTATTAGAGATTATTATTGAGTAAAAAGACAAAAAAAAAAAAAAATGGCTGGAAGCTTGATTTTCCTAGTACAGACCCCATTTATTGTTATATAAATATTATCTTCAAGCCTTTTTCTTTTATAATGAGGACTAATTTTATTTATGTATATATTCAATGGGTAAAGTGAATAATTTAATCATAATCAGAGAGCATATAAATTGATTGTTTTTATTGTGGATTAAATGAGATATCAATGATTTCAATGAATGGTGGTGGTAAAGGAAAAATTATTGAATTTATATATGATATTTTAAATCACTTATCAGGTTGCTGATTTTTATATGTGCATATATATTGCATTTATTGTGGTTATAATTATAAATACACAATATTAATTGATTTTTTTATTAAATAGCTATTGTTGAATTTGTACATAATTATACATGATATGGTAATTAGCTAATTACCGTAAATACGTAATTTGTAATTAACGTAATTAATTACCACTTTCACTCTTTAAAAACGTAATTATGTAATTAATTACGGGTGACAAAATTAATTACAGGTGATGAAATCAATTACGGGTGACAAAATTAATTACAGGTGATGAAATCAATTACGGGTGACAAAATTAATTACAGGTGATGAAATCAATTACGGGTGACAAAATTAATTACAGGTGATGAAATCAATTACGGGTGACAAAATTAATTACAGGTGATGAAATCAATTACGGGTGACAAAATTAATTACAGGTGATGAAATCAATTACGGGTGACAAAATTAATTACAGGTGATGAAATCA
>CAUDNR010001152.1:0-17238 GCA_958430865.1 Entrophospora sp. SA101 | reverse complement strand
TAATTGGTCAATCAACAAATAGCATGGGTTAAAATTTTGTGTTCCCTCCTGTTAATTTTTGTGTTCCCAGAACGGTCCCACCTGTTGTAAACAAGTCTCAATCGTGTTTTCGTAAATACTTTAGAAGTATGGGAAGTATGGGCTTTCTATTAACGGTCGACTTTCAAGATGCACATCTAAAAAAGTCTTTGGGGAAACCAAGAATTTGTTTTGATGTGTTCACAACATCCACGCGTCTTACTAGTGTATTCCTCAGTGCTGATGATCTTGCACCAAGGATATTGCGGAAGGAGAAAGATTTACATTGTCCATCGATCAATAAAATAAATAAATTTTCGAGATAAAATATTTTTGATTATATCACGTAATCACAAATGAACCAATTTTTTGGTTTTTGAAAATAAACATTTTTCAAAAATAATCGTTAACAAAATAAATGGATGACATCAGCAACAACAATAACAAAATAATAATAATGACAAGTAAAATAAAACAAATATAAAAAGTTCAAAACCCATCATCGTTACCAACCATATTATTTACTCGGCACCGCCATAATCATCACCACACCATACCATGCCATCATCAACTGTACAACCACAACTACAACCACAACTACCGTTATCACCACTTCAACTACAACTACAACTACAACTACAACCACCGTTACCACTACTTCAACTTCAACTCCTCCCATTATAATAAATAAATAAATAAAATATAAAAATAAAAAATAAATAATAATCATAATAATAACAGCAATAATAGGATTAGACTGGTAGCACTGGTGGTAGCACTAATCATTTTTTAAATTTCTATAAAAAAATCCATTCCAAAAAAGATTTACTGCAAATACCTCACGCGCAAGTCTAGGCAATCGCATTTTTATGATTCATTAAAAACCTTTAATTTATTTATTTATTGTAAATTATTTATTTATTTGTAATATTTATCTACCCGTGACATAATGCGATATGTACGGACGGTTTTACTGGACGTACCCGTGTTATTTTTTTCGCGCTTACATTTTTTCAATACTATTTATAGATATTAAACTTTGTTTTTCGTAGATATAATTGTTTGGTTTTACAAATCACAAATTACAAATTATTCTTAATATATATATATTGCGCGATATAGCACCCCAACTAGGATTCGAATATAGATCTCTCTGGTTTAGGAAGGCAACACACACATACACATTCATTATTAAGCTTTTTTTTGAAAGAGTAAAAGCGTTTACCCTTAGGCATAACTTCATTCGATTTTCTGTTGTACATTATCCCGTGAAACAAAAGAAATACTTTTTGGAAATTTTTGGCTAGATTGTTACAATTATTATAGTCCTAAATTTGAATCAGTATTATAATTTTGCTATTGTTATTTTTATTATAGTTTATTATAAATAATGAATCGGGTCCCCGGATTAAGTTTTAAAGTTTTTGAAAACAAAAAAAAAATCAAGAAAATCAAAATTCTCTCTTTTTAGATGTAATTATCCTTTATTGGTTGTTGGTTTTATTACATTTTTATTTATACTGAGAAAATAGAAAACACCAAAAAATTTTCCGAGAATTATAATATATTATTATTATAATAAGATACGAAAAAGTTTTCTTAATTTGTTTTAATTAAAAAATGCAATATATATGTGTGCTTTCCTTTTAAACTTACCAAATTGAATTCATTTATTTGTTCATTATTTTTTTGGATACAAGGTGGCATATTTTTGCATAATATTATTTACTTTGAGAAATAGAATGAATGCCGAACCTCCAATATAATTAACAATAATGTACCAATTAGTTCCTTCAATTATTTTCTTTGTTATTATATTTTATTTGTGTGGAGTGCGTGCGTGCACGTGCGAGTGAGTGATTTATTGAGCTGATGTGGGTATGTGCGTACGTCTAAAAGAGCTGTGGCATTTATTTGTTTTGAATACTTGCAAATTTCTAATCTTTAATAATAATGAAAATTTCTCGATTTGGTAAATTTTATAAATTTAAAAAGTATGTTTGAAAAGAAAAATAAAAGAAAAAATTTATTTTTTTTTAAAAAACCAAAAATATTTCGTTTTTTTTAAACCACATGTGAAAAAAATAAGTTTTTTCTATATACTTTAATTTATCGGATTTTTTGATGATTTGCAAAATAAATAAAATAAAATTTAATATTAATAATAAGAGAGAAAAAAGATCAGTAAATATAACGATTTATTTGATTAATTTATTTATTTTATTTAAATACACACTAACACTTATACTTATACATATAAATATACATTAATATAAATAAATGTAATTTTCCTTTTTTTAATTACTAAATTAAACTAAATAAACTTTTACTTCAGAAATTTTATTCTCTCTTAAAAAATAAATAAATAAATGCTAATGGAGGAACCTACGCCGAATTTACTAGAATTAGAAGAAAAAACCATATTTGATGCATCAAAAGCTAGCGAGCTCATAGATAAATTTCTATCATCATATATTCATCAAAAGGAAAAAACCATAGCAGAAGAAACTGAAAATTATCCCCTACCAGGTTATATGATGGTACCATCATATATTTCGCGTTTACCAACTGGCTCAGAAACCGGCATATATCTTGCAATGGGATTGAGTGGTACAACTCTAAAGTTAACAGTGGTAAAATTGTTAAGTCGTGGTGAAACTGAAATAGAACACGACAGAGAATTAAAGATTCCCGATGATTTGAAAGTTGGAACTGTTGATAATCTATTTGATTGGATTGCGTTAAATGTTAAGGATTTAGAATTACTTGTTAGACAGAGTAACATTAATAAAATCAAAATCAAAATCAAAAATAATGAGAATGATGATGATAAGGATGATAATAATAACAACAAAAACCAAAAAAACAACAACAACAATGATGATGATGATGATGATGGTAACAATAACAATAACAACGACGACGACAACGACGACGACAATGTCGATGATAATAAAGAATTATTATTGTATATGGGAGTTAATTATAATTTTCCAATAAGGTAAAGAAAAAAATTATTTTTTAATTAACTTTCTTAATTAAATGGCCTTTAATTGTTTTGATCTTTTTTTTTAAAAAAGAAAAATTGGAGTAAATGAAGGTATTATTGTTGCAGGGATAGGATGTGAAACGACTGAATTAATTGGTAATAATATAGTTGAATTATTACAGGCTGCATTTATTCGAAAGGTTTTTTTACCATATATATTCTTCTAATATTAATTATTAACATGTTATATATTTTATAGGAAAAATCTTGTTCATTTTTATTCATTTTATCCATTTATTATTTATTCATTTTATCCATTCGTTATTTTTTTTATTGTATATATAAAATAATAGGGAGTAAAAATTCAAATTGTAGCTATAGTTGATGATGTTGTTGGTGTATTAGTAGCGAACGCTTACAAAGATCAAAATACAATCATATCAGCAATTATAGATGACTTCAGAACAAATGCTGCTTGTATTTGTACATCGTCATCAATAATAAAAGAAACTCAAAGTCATCAACGTCATGTACCAGAATATATGATTGTAAATACTGAATGGGGTTCGATCGGTACCGAGTTTTTACCTTTTATAAAATATGATAAAATTCTTTCCAGTCAACATCAAAAACAATATAACGGAACTTCTGGTTCGAGAAGACGGCCATTTGAACAAATGATTGCTGGTGTTTATTTGGGTGAATTGGTAAGATTGACTATCGTAGATTATGTGAAAGTTTTCAATTTGTTTGATGGTGTGTCACCTACAGGAATGGACATACCTTATAGTTTTTCATCTCTTTTAATGTCTGAAATCGAAAGGTATTATATATTTTATTGTTAATTAGACGTGTTTATTATATTAAACTCGTTATTAATATTAATTCTTATTTTGCAAAATTTATTTAAGTGATCAATCATCAGAAAAATCTGATAGTTTAAATGCGTTATTAAACAATTTTGAATTTTCCAAGAAACCAAGCAAAGAAGATCTACAGACAGTACATAGAATTATAAAGAGTTATTCTAGACGTTCGGCTCAATTGTTTGCAATAGCTATCGCTTCATTAATCAAACTTCAATGCCCAGAATTTCCATCTGTTGAACGTAATGTTGTAGTGGCTGTTGATGGATCTATATATCATAATCATTATGAATATTCAAACCGGACTAGCAAGTTTTTAAGAGATTTTCAAAATATTCAAAAAGATGAGAAAATTAAATTATCACCTATAAAGGATGGTAGTTGTACAGGTGCTGCTTTAATTGCTATGATGTATTCTCATTAATTAAAAAAATCGATTCTTTTTTTTCATAGTAATTTATTATTAATAAAATGAAATTATACACCTTTAAAAATATTTAAATGCAAAAAATTGATCTGACAAAAAAAATTGCTTTCAATTGTTTCAAGTTGATGGATTTTGTCTAATTGATCTTTCATTCCAATTTAGGATTTTGTTTATATTGTAAAACCAATCATTTGAAGATTCTTCACGACTAATTGTTAATAATGGATACATTGAAGAGGTGACTTGAATTGATTCATTTCTTTCAAGATTTATACGATTACGTCCGTCAAATGATGCCTGTAATTATTATAATAATTATAATTATTTATATATTACCTTTTTTTTTTTAAAAAAAAAATTTGCATTCTTACCCAACCAGCGACTTTGCTAGTATTAGACACACGTATTTTTAATTTTTTAGATCCAGGTATAATCATCGGTCTTGTGGTTAATGTATGTGGAGCAATTGGTGTTAATAATATTGAACTTTGATCAGGATGAACCAATGAACCACCCGCTGATAACTGATTATTTTAAAAAACATTAACAGTTAAACACATTAAATATATCAACAAAATAGAAAAAAAATATTTACATACCGAGTAAGCCGTAGAGCCTGTAGGAGTAGCTATAACCAATCCATCTGCTAAAATCGAAGTAATTTCACAATCATCAACGAACTAATTTCTCCCCAAAAAAATTTATTTAAAAATTAATTTTAAAAAAAAACCCCCAAAAAATCTTTTCTTCTTTACCAATTGTAATTCAATTATAGTGCCATATGCACCTCTGTCAACAACTAATTCGTTTACTACATTAAATGTTGTTATATCATCATCATCATCATCATCATCATCATCATCATCATCATCATCATTTGTTCCTTCTATACATTTACCACCTTTTTCTTTTTCTCCATTATTATTATCATCATCATCATTATTGTGGTTTTTAAATATTTTACATTCTAATCTTGTTCTAATCGTCATATTAACTAATTTATTTTCAATGATATTTTTCAATGTGTTTTTGTAATCATCAAATTTAAAAACTGTCAAAAATCCCAAGGTACCAAAATGAAATGGTAAAATAGGTGGAATTTTGTGAATATTTCTATGCTGGTATAACCATGAAGTATGTAGTATTGTACCATCTCCGCCTAATGTAATTATTAAATCGATTAGAGACAATTCTTTTTTACCAATAAAGTATTTTACTCTTTTTGAATTGGAAATCAAATCTGTATTAGGATGAAATAAAGAATCGGTTTTTTCAATATAAACAGTTATCTTATTATCATTATCATCACCATCACCGTTATTGTTGTTAGTATCGTCATCGTTGTTGTTGTTATCAAAATTTGATTCAATCAACCAATTAATCAATTCTAACCTGTGTTTGATTATTGTGTTATCATTGATTTTTGTTATGACTAAAATATTTTTAATATTGCCAAGGCGTGTTAATTTATTATAGATTGATTTTAATTTGTTGACAGCAAGCATATGAGTATTCAACAAATCTTTAATGTTCATTATATCATTTTTGTTGATTGACTTGAAATGAACTTTATTTTTATTCTTGGTCAATCTTTTAAAACTATGAACATCATCGTCGTCTAATAACATCAATGAAATGATATTTGATATATGATAAAGTTAATATTATAATACCATTAATAAATAATAATAATAATAATAATAATAATAATAATAATAATAAATTCCATCTTTAAATTTTATCCAATCTCCATCTTCAATTTTCCATTGAATTATATATTTATCGTAATCGAATTCTTTGAATAAAGTTGTAAATTTGTTTACTATTTCACGATATTTCACCTCACTTTCTATAAATAAATAAAAATCATTAAACTTTATATTCTTATTATATTTATCACAACATCGACGACGACTATATACCTTTCAATATAGCATAACGAGTTTCTCCTTCATGCATTAGTGTTGTTTCAAATTTAATTTCTTCGTTTGAATTCATTTTTTTGAAGCGGAATGATTGAAGTGTGCCACAATTTTAGTATGAATATAAATTTTTATGAACACGTTTCGTGTTTTATTATTTTTGCTATCACCATGACATGACTAATAACACCAACACCAACACCAACACCAATAAACGGGACATGGACAGCAAAAAAAAGGATCTCAAATTGCAGAACTTTCCAAGGTTTAATATGTCATATGAAACAGCTTATCTCGTGATTTTATTAGGCATGTTTCTAAACTCGAATGATTTCTGGGCCTATAATAATACATGTAACTATGATGATCAATTAATGAATAAATCGACGAAGCATTAAAAAAAGCAATTAAAGAAAAAGTCAAAATGGTTATTATTATTCAGTTGATGAATCAGAACAAGATGAAGATAGAGATGAGGAGTTGAAAGGAAATGAGGAGGGGGGAATTGAAAGTAATTTATCGGAATAATTTTCTATTTTGAATTTTATGTATATTAATATTGTGCATTTGAATTTCTTAAATTTACAAACCAATATCATTTTCAATTGATGAAAAATTACTTGTCAATCGTGATAATAATGATGATATCAGTGAAGAGAATGATATCGCTAATGAAGGTATGATGAATTGATTTTGGTTTTTTAGCTATACATAATTAATCTTAGATGTCAATTAATTAATTAATTGCTAAAGAACCCTCAAAAAAAGAAACATTCTCGTCGTCGTTGTCGTCATCATCATCATCAAGGAAGATAGTTTAGCAAGATTCAAGTTGAAAGCCCGCAAATTACGTGATGACTGAAGAAGAGGATTGATGCCAGATGTTCAATATGAAATACGATTAAGAAATCAGTAAAGTAAAACATATATTTAAACAGCTTATGCCCTTGTTTTCTTTTTCAAAATCATATTCTTCATATCATTATCGAAATTTTTTTTAATTAAAACCTCTTCATAAAAATCTATATCTATAATATATATATAATAAATTTAGATTTGAGAAACTTAATCTAGCACTTAATTGGGCAACTCTTCCTTCAAAATTTTCTCCAATAAAATAAAAAAAGAAAATTGCCAGATCCGAATATATCTGATGATGATGATGATGATGAAAAAGAAGAAGAGAATGTTATTACACAGGATCATATAAAAAAATTATCAAATAAAAAATTTGGAATAGCAACAGTGAAAATGCTAATCAACAAGGTCATTCTAAGGTTATTATTAATTAATTCTTTAATTATTATCAATAAGAAAATTTTTTTAAAGGGAGTAATTTGATAGAAAATTTTATCCTAATGCACAAGCATTAATGGTAGCAAATTTAGTTAGACAAAAAAATTAAATAGTTTCAGGTTGGTTTCAATCACTACTACAATACTATTATTATCATTTTGTCATAAATAAATAATAGTAATAATAATAATAATATTCAAAATAAGTGTTTTATTTTATTTATTTTCTCTAAAGATTGATTGTAAAATAAATCCCGAGATTCAATGAATGATGTTCAAAGATTTAAAGCAAGCTTTTAATCCAAGTGGAAAAGAAATCATAATAACAGGCAAAAAAAATTTTATATTTATTATATTGAAAGTGATGTAATTGAAAGACCTAGAGAAATCCATGGATTTAAAGACAAATCACTTGAGAATTTTCCAATATCACCATGTGGACAATATATTGCATTTGTTGGAAATAATTGATATATAATATTGATAGGTTATAAGACAAAACAATGAATTACCAGTTTGAATGTAGATGGTTTAGTAGGCTCAATTGATTGATCTAGTGATGGTCAATATTTATTTTCTGTTAGTAATGATGCTGAAGTTTATCAATATTTCACAGATCAAGTACTGGTGTTTATGTTTAACCATTAAAACCATTGAAATCTTTTATGAATTAACAACTTTTGTTTATGATATGAAATGATCCACAAATATTAGAAATGGTAATGCTGGATTTATTTTAATTGATTATATTTATCTATATAATTTTAATGATATTTATTTTATATATTTTTTTCATTTACCATCTCTTAATGCATTTCCAAATTGGCCAACTTTTCCAACTCCATTAAGTTTTGTTCAATATTTTGATTTTTCACCTGCTAGTGGTTATTTAACAGTTGCAACAATAAAGGCAAAGTTTTTTATGCAGGCTAAAGGATTATCCATTTGCTTAAAAGGTTATAATTATTGTTGTTGTCTTTATTTTATTAGATAAATATCATATAGATATAACTCTCATCTAAGATCAATAATAAAATCCAAACTAAATAGTTTGTTTTTTTTTTGATGTCCAATACTGGTTTTACTAAATTAACTTTTTGCCACCAAAAGTGATAGATTCCTACTCATAAAATATAATTTGTTTTGATATGGGGCATGCTGCAACAAAACCAGACAAAGTGAACACTGGTATTACCAAGAATTTCAGGGATCAAAATTTAGTAATGTGATTATTAAAATCTTCCATTTGTTATCCTCTTAATATTAGTTGATATATAGAACTACTCCCATATAAAAATAAAAATAATATGAAATTAATTTATATCAGATCTACCATGGAACCCAAGAATTATAGTACTATCATGTAATAAATTGTTTGCTTTATTAGTGTAATAACGTTTTTCTTTAAATTCAAAGACAAGGCGGGCACGGTGATACAAGATTATTTTATGTGCGACGCGTGCGTTACAATACTTTACATTGTACGCGACCGATCTATTATTAATTATTTTAGTTTATATTGTTATCGCGTACAATTGTTATTTTCATTGTTTGGATACAAGTTGTAAATTAAGCACTGGAGCTTTCCAGAAAGTCTTAAGAGACCAACCTGGTTATTAATAATATTTATTTATTTATTGTATTTTTATTATTATTATAAATTGTATAAATATAAACTTTCCGTTTTATAACTTTTGTAACTTGTATTTAATTAAAATACTTGGTCTTGTAAGGAAAAGAGTTTCCTTACATATCAGAAGTATTTTGAAGAAAGAACAAGGTGAAAAAATTGCCCCTTACATTTTCAAAATAAATGATACTCAGGCACTGGAAGCTTATATGAAAAAAGGATTAAAAATGCTGCAACTCTTGATGTTGCAACAGTCTTAAATGTCTGCAATGTCTGCAAATATTTTCCACAATTGTCTGCAATTTCTGCAAATGCTTTCTATTTCTACAATTATCCTCAGATAAAATCAAAGTTTATCTAAATAAAGTTATTTCTATAGTTATGTTTCTAAGACTGTTTTTAATAGCAGAGAGATGAAATATGGAATAGATAAAAGAACTTGATATTTTACAAAAAAAAAAAAAAAAATGGTTCCCAAAAAATCAAAAATTTTTCATATCATCTTTTCTTCAACAAAAGGAGAACCTCTCCATAGAAGAGGTTCTTTATTGATTGTTTGAACTTGAGAATACCAAAAATTGGTTTTTCTTAAAAAAAGAATGCAATTGGCCAGCAATTGTAAACAATCATCACTCCTAAACTAAAAAAAGATGATGAATCATTGTATCAGATTTCCTTTTTTATGCTAACTTAATACCCGATTGATGTTGAATCAAACTTATTTACACAATTAATCAACATCAATTGACACTACACCCGATCAGATGCCATTCTTCAATCAAAATCAATATTAAGAAGTTTATATATAAAGAAAGAATTAAAAAAGCAGGTAGCATCATCAATGCTCCTATTAAAAAATAATTCATGATTTGAATTATAATTCCAGAGGAGAAACCATGGAATTTTAAATCATGATTAGTTTTTTTTACAGGGTGTAAGTATAATCATAAGCTTAATAAAATTTTATTTTTTTTCAATATATATTTTAAGATTCGTTTCTTTGCAAATTCAAAGTATTTATATTATTCTATCACTCTAACTTGGCAAAGGTGAATCCACATGTTTCTCATACTCCATTGGATTGATACTACATGCTTTTTGCCAGTGGGTTTTTGAGGGAATGTTTAATATGGCGAATATATCTTTTCAATGCTGAAGCTTGAGAATGCAAAAGTGAATTGCGATGGTGTGTTTTCTTTAATTCCTCAAGTACATTAACACTGTCATTTAAGCCTCTCTATGTGCAAAAAAAAAAAGAGATCTTCAGGAGAAAAAGAACAATAAAAAATTTTTACTTACTCCAAAATTCCATAAGATCAGCAACGCACACAAAAGTTCATGGTGACTCTCCCAACTGATTGGAAGCTGAAAAGTACCAAGGAGAAACATGCAGTAAATTTTCTTGACAGGTAAGTCCATTCCCCAAATTTGAACATCTTTTCCTATTGGTAAGTGAAAAATACTTGGTTTAATTAATATTAAGAAATCAAAACTCAAAAGTACAGGCAACATTTTACTTACCATGTGTATGAAAAAACCATGTACGCAAATGCCTCATGTTCTTATAATTGCCATATAAAAGCATCATTGCTATATTATTGAGAAGGTCATGCTGACCCCAACATCCGTGAACATGATCTTTCAAATATTGAGGAAAATCATGTGTGTTATATCTGCCAGATAATTCTATCATTCCAATTTCAAGTGGGTTATCATTAACAGTTTGAAAAACTCCATCTATTTTTAATCCTAATGGTTTATTATCTTCAGGCTTAAGATCACATCAAACTAATCATTGATTTGCACTGGCTTGGATAAAATTCACCACTATTGTTTAAAAGCAATATTTTTCATTATTATGAGAAAAAAACTCTATTTGACACTAAAATCTGAAAACATATGGTATGTAAACTACATTGTGATCACATGTATTGGAGATGTATTTTAAAACAGGATGCACCAAAAGAGAGCCTAAAATTGACTTTTGTTCACAAGGACTATGGAATGCACTGGAGGGATTAAATACTACATCTGCACTTTAAAATTAAATAAAATTAATAACAGGAATAATAATAACACTCCCATTCCCTGCACAAAAAAATACTTACAACCACTGAAGTATATTTGTAGCAAATAACATTTGTTTATTTTTTATGTCAAATTTTGTATTATGGAGGCATTCCAAGTACTCTGTCAGGGAGTCCTGTAATTAGCTAATAATGAGAGTCAAATATATAATATTGCATTACCAAGAACTTTTTTAGACAATTACAGTTTCTAACAGGTTGTTGAAAAGCTTTTCCATGTCTGAACCTAGAGGATCTTTGGGGTATTCGATGCTTTCTTGTAGATATATCCAATCTTCATTTTCAATCCACTTTGGCCATTGAATCCTTGATCCAAGTATGATTCCTATATATGATGGGCTATATGTAAATAAAACGCATAAGTTAGATTGAAAGGAAGGGGATGAAAGGAAGGATAAAAGAAAATAAAGATATAGAACTTACTGAGGTTTGTGAAGAGTAGAAGGACCACAAGTCACTTCAGCAACAGACTTTCCTGAAGGCAATAGCCAAATGTCCATTGGACTATCCTTGGTGGGATATGCTAATACAGATGTCATATTCTCTGACCTGAACTCAATAGGTGCAATGCTTGGACCTACTTCAATTCCAACTTCAAACTCATCATCATAGTCATCATTAACATCACAATAAGAATTTATCTCTGTTTCATCATTTGAATTTTCATCACCCGAATCTGCAACTTCTATGCATGGAGGAGTTCAAGGTTCAGTAATCAAATGTAGTTCTACATACTACACATAAAGAATAAGATTTAGATATGGAAGCAAAAACTGAGACCTTTTTTTTTTTAATATTAATGAATTATAGAAATAAAATACTGAGCGTTTTTTTGGATGCTCATCATCAAAATTCTCTAGTTGTCTGGTAAGAGTGGCACATACGATTTGATCTTGCACAATTGCTGTTTTTATGACTTTGTTATGTTGCTCTGCCTATAAAAGAGGAAAAAAGGAAGTAAACAAATTTATTTCCACAATTCTATATACTTTGTTACATACAGATTTAGAGATAATTACCATTAGAATATTACAATCATTAATCAGGTCTTGCATCTTATTATACTCCTTTACATTTTTGGTCCATTCCTAGGAAAAAAAATAGAATTAACATAGTTCTCAGAATAAAATTAGATGCACTATTATTATATCAGTGTTGAATTTGAGAGAAGATTCTTGAACTAAGAGTTCATAACTGAACAACTAAGAGTTGTACAGCTTTGCAGGAACTAAGGGTTCATAACCAAGCAACTAAGAGTTGCATAGCTTCTGCTAAGAAAGAGTAGGCATGAACTAAGAGTTCATAACTGTGCAGCTAAGAGTGTTACAGCTTAACCATACTCTAACCTCTTCTCCCTTTTTTTTTTTTTCAGTCTTCATTCTTAATATTTCTTGTAAGCATACTTTCCAGTTGTTAAGTATAGATTGTGCTTTTTCCTTGTGTGTCATGTCAGGATCATTATTTGCAATTCATTTGAGATCTTTTTTTACATGACCAAGCACTTGTTTAAGATTATATTGTATATTATTTTCTTTTTAGTATTTTATAACATCCTCACATTTCCATCTACAAACATCAGTTTTAAAAAAATCCATGTAAAATATATTTTTTTTTAATATTATTTTTTTTGTTATTTTTTTTTTTCAGTCAAGTATTTTAACAGGAGACTGTTCTGGGAACACAAAATTTTAACCCATGCCATTTGTTGATTGACCAATTAAAATCACGAATTTGATAAACATATAAATAAATATGGGTTTAGTAGGTCGCAATATATATATATTGCGACCTACTTACGTTAGACTGTTACCTACTTATGATTAGACTGTTACCTACTTATGATTAGACTGTTACCTACTTATTAGCTGTGACGTGTGTTTTGCGTTTGCCTCGTCATCCGAACGTCATCAGGGTGTGCAGATGGCTTGACGTGCAATTTCTATTTTTCACGTCACTCGAATGACGATCGTGGCTAATTTCCGTCGTCAGGTCATATGCGACATATTGTACACCGGCTTGATTGCAGGTTGATGGGCGGAGTATATATTTAAGAAGGCGTCTGATTTCTGCATTTTCAGTCTCCGCCATGCACCATTCATGATCATCGTCAACATGTGTAGACGGTCGCCTATAAGTACCACTCTTGGAAAATACCATATCTATGCCCGAACCAGGTACGTAGTGCCTTAGCTTTCTGGTTAATTCCTCTATGAGGGCCGGGTTTGAGGCATGTAGTGCCGAAATAGTATTCATAATCTTTATATGGTGCATTTGAATACCGATTAAGGATGAGGCACGTAGTGCCGAATTGTTATCCTATTTGGTAACCCGAGGATGAGGCACGTAGTGCCGAATCGTTATCTATTATGTTATCTTAGAATGAGGCACGTAGTGCCGAATCGTTATCTATTATGTTATCTTAGAATGAGGCACGTAGTGCCGAATTGTTATCCTATTTGGTAACCTGAGGATGAGGCACATAGTGCCGAATTGTTATCATATCCGTTGATACCCCAAAGCATAATTTTATATATTATATATCTTTCTGTAATAATTATACCTTGGGGTATCACTTTTTTTCGATACCTATTTGTATGTAACCCCAAAGCATAATTTTATATATCTTTCTATAATAATTATACCTTGGGATATCATTATATCGAAAACTTTGGGATAATACTATAGAAAACTTTGGAATAACACTATATCGAAAACTTTGGGATAACACTATAGAAAACTTTGGAATAACACTATATCGAAAACTTTGGGATATCATTATCAAACATGTATCAAAAAACGTGAACACTATTTATAATCAGAAAATGAAACCTGGGGTACCACTAATTCGAAAACTTTGGAGTATCACTTTTTTCGATACCTTGAAGTATCATTTTTATTGATACCTAAATTAGGCAACACAAAAATGGTTATCGAGGAAGCTGAGCTTCGAGTCTCTGACTCATACATACCTTATATATTAGAAGTACTTACCTGAAATTTATCTTAATCAAAATTGCGCGACACAAAAACCCCTATATATGATCCAGGTATCGAAATATTAATTTTTGATTTGAATTTTTCTGCATACTTATTGTAAGAAATGCTTACCTGAGATGAATGACTAGTTAAATGTAGCAATCTCTCTCCTTCAGAAATTACTACTTAACTAGTTTATATCACCTTGAAAGATATATAACAACAATTACGCATATTCAATGAGGGCTAAAGAGTAGGTTTTTAATTCTCTTTTGTGCGGAGTAGTAGGAACTTTCATTTTAGCCTCAAAGTTTCGTTTATATTCCAAGAACTCAGCTTCATTCATGCTTTTGCGCTCTTTTTTCCAATAATTATGGTTATCCCGCATTTCAAAGGTAATCTTGGCTCGCCATTGTTCTAATTTTTCTTTCGACATTTGGAATTTTTCTTGTAAATAAAAGATAAGAGTATCTATATCAGATTCATTTTTAATAAGAAATTCTGAAGATAGAGAAGTTAAAGATTCAGGTATTTCAATCCTAGTTTCGGTAATGTTTGAAAATTGCTCGAAATTGTTTGATTGATTTTGAGCCAATACTATAGAGGACAATTGTGGTAAATTTGTCATAGATTTTTCGACTATGTTATTGCAAGAACTCTTTTCACAAACCTTATTACTAGATTTTGAAATGGTGATATCAGTAGTAATAGCGGAGCTAGTGTCAAGACACATGGGTATAGAATCGAAAAGTTCTTGAGTTTCATTGACCGATTCAGGTTTATATGGTGGAAGAATTGGATTT
This sequence comes from Entrophospora sp. SA101, assembly GCA_958430865.1. Classification (NCBI taxonomy): domain Eukaryota; kingdom Fungi; phylum Glomeromycota; class Glomeromycetes; order Entrophosporales; family Entrophosporaceae; genus Entrophospora; species Entrophospora sp. SA101. The sequence goes on along the minus strand of CAUDNR010001152.1, from coordinate 2,225 downwards.
GTAGGGTAATAATTAGGATCGTTTGATTTTATAGCTATTATTCTTTCTATAGTTTCAAAACCAGCTCCATTATCTGGTACACAATAAATCCAATAAGTGCGCTTCCACACTCGTTGATCTTTTGGCCCCAAGAGCATTTGCTCACTCTTGATAGTATAACCGCACCAATTACCTAGTATTGCATTAATAAATTTTATTGTAGCATTGAGATCTGGTGTTCCTTTAGCTCTGGTCTTAAAACCGAAGAGTAATAATGCATCTTCTCGAATTTTAACGATTTTTTCCCGTGATTGCTCAAAAGTCTTAGCTACATCATCACCAGAAAGAATATTTGTGTCATCAATATCACTAAAACCTATCGATTGGACAAGATTATGTACTGCTTCCCATTGTTTTACTGAATAAAATTTATGCAAATCAACTGAGGACGGATCTATAGATTCATGTGAATCTTCCCATTGCATTTCTTCTTTGATTTTTAGATTTTCTATAGAATTTATTGCATTAGAACCTTGCCTTCTGAAATATGCCAGCCTCCTAAAATGTTGTAAAGGTTCAGGATTATTATATCTTTTCACGAAATCTATATCACAAAGTTTGATCCAATCATCATTATTCATACCCCAGTTTCGAATATCATCCTTACCTCCAATATCGCCTGAAGCATATGTTCTCCATAAATAATGTCGTTGCAGGGTCATGTTATCAGCAAAAGAACGTTCAGGATTTAGCTTAAGCATTTCAGCTTCATTAGGATTGATATCTGGAGCATTGACTATTAATTCTGCATCAGAACTTTTGATCCTTTCTTCAGTATTCTTAATAGTATGAAATACTTCTGTACGAGAAGCTTTGGCTAATTTGGTATCTTCTACTGTGATTAATTCTAGCGATGCTCCAGTACTAGCAATCAAACTACAAAGAATTTCTGGAAAATATTTGGCAGATAAGCGTCTCTGATATTCAACCTCAATATAGGTTTCTACTGCCGGAGATGAATCAAGTATATAACAGTCAGCAATTTTGTTCCATTCACGGCGCCCCTTTATTGCAGTTGGTAAATCTCCAGGTCTTAAGGCCGAAAGTTCTGCACGAATAAGGTCACGATTTGGTTCTTTAAAAATCTCAGAATGTGTTTTACTATTGTAAAGAGAAACAATACGATACGGGCAATCGCGAGTTCGATAAAGCATCTGAGCAAATGCTTCAACGTGTACTCCTGTATTAATATTACTAATTGCTATAACTGCATCAAAATAGTTAGGAATTTCGAACGAGATGCCTGACTCCACAGTACTTGTATAGATTACACAATCAAGGCCACTCCAGGTAGCATTAATATCAGCAAAGTCATCCTGGCGTTGTTTTTCATCCATTTGACTAAAATAAACTCGTGATAAAACGCATGAACCGTCTGGTTTTTGCAACTTAGATGCTTGATTAGCTATTGCCCGAGCCTTTTTGCAGGAGGTCATTGAAAAGACAACACGCTTACCTTCTTTAAGCATCTCAAGACCTTTACGTATAGCTTCTGAACCTTTATTTGAATCATAAAGGATTTTTACGGTCTCACTTTTACGTGGCTGATACTTATTATCAAAAACTTGGATGTTTTCACCTCGGTATTGTCTTAAGAAGGCTAAAGTCGACTCATTTGCAAAAGCATCCATGGCAACCACGTGAACAGCCGACTTTAACAAATCCCGCATGGCATTTTCAGATTCTCGTGCATGGATTCCACTTGCCATTTGACGCATAATACCATTCGTTTCATCTAAAATAACTACATGAGAACGACCCCCATGGAAATTAAGATGATGTGTACTTTCGACCTGAACAATAATAACATCCCAGTCACGTATAGCTAAATTGCCTTCATTTTCCTGATAATGGCACACACGAAGCCCGGATTTCTGTAATACTTCGATTTTACTTTTAGTTTCATTACTAAGAGTTTTACGATATGAAACCCAGTTAAAACAAGGTAAATTTGCTCCATTTTTGGCTAAGGAATCGAGAATTTCTCTTAGTGTTTTTGTTTTGCCACTAGCAACAGGTGAGCGAATAAGAGTTGTAGTAAGATTCTCGCTTAAGAAATCGGGGTAAGCTTCTGGTGCATCTTTCATTTCCTTTACATTGATGATTTTTCCAGATACACAGTGAGTCTCGATTTAACGGATATTTTTTTCCAGAAAATTTATCCGTTAAATCGAGAGATCCGCTAA
>CAUDNR010001151.1:0-19004 GCA_958430865.1 Entrophospora sp. SA101 | reverse complement strand
AATTTAATTTTTGCGTGATATCTGGAAGGGAGATCGTCACATAATTTAGCCAATGAAATCAAATGTCCACTATGCTGGTCCATATTATTTGGGATTTGTACATTTGGGATGTACAAAGTAATTTGGGATTTGGGATTCTTGATTTTTTAATTTGGGCAGCACCTATAGTTTTGTTGTAGAAAGGCCTTTTATAGATGGGGAGTAAAACGTAGTCATTTTTTTGGGAATAATATATTTTTTAGTGGTACGCATATATAAAGAATAAAATTAATTCTTTAAAAATTTATGATAAGTTTTTTGAATTGTTGAAATACTACATAATAATAATAAAAAGTGAGATTGTGTGTGACATGGCATAATGTCATGTGACCAATGTCTTTAAATTTTATGTGCTCAAGTAACAATCAACCTGTATTATTACTATTAGAAATTCAGTCATCATCATCATTTTATCTTCTTCCATCATTTTATTTCTCCATTTTATAATTACCATAAATATTAACTTGTGCATTTTGTGGAAATTCCTTGCTTGATCTTGTATAATCAAATGTGGTTTTGTATTTTTGCAGGCTCATCTCACATTCACATATGCTACAATATTTATCCAACCAATTCTTCATAACAGCATTCAAGAGAATATCTATCATCCATTAGCAAGCAAGCTAGTCCTTCTCGATTCTTGAATACCATTTTAGCTTGCCAATAAACTCAAACAGAAGAGTTGAGTGTTCTTTAGTTCAGGATTGATCCCCAAAAGAAGTTAATTTGTTTCTTAAGAAGAGATTTGCTAATTGGGAAATGCTAAAAGAGTTTTTGATTTGAGAAGTATAAAGTGACAAGGGATACATTGTTAGGATTGAAAGCTAAAGATCTGCACAAAGTAGGGTTACCATTTCTGGTTGCAGAACACCATTAAACGGTTAAAAAAAACCATTTACATCCGATTCTATGATGGTGAGGGTGAACCATTGGAAAAGTTTGAAGAATATGCGATGCATAACGAGGATGACCTTTGTAATTTTTTGAAAAGTGTTGACGGGAAGGAGTATAGGGACATTCAGTATGGTATAACTCTTGCAAAACATATGGTATGGTATTGTATAAGTGTAATAAAATGGTTGTATACCAATGCTTAAATCTAACATACTTCCCTTCACACCCACCAAAAAAGGATTTAGAATAAAATTTTGTGTGACTTGGTATGGAAAAATATGGGCTATACCATACCATACCATACGTTCTGCAAGAGTTATACCATACTGAATCTCTCCCTACCGACGGGAAGGGATTAGAATTTATTAATCATAACAATGAAATCCCAAAGGTCATCATTTCTCTAAAATACATCCAATATAATCAATATTACCGAACCAATGCTTCTCACCTCAAAAAGGAAGTTACCTGGTCGAAAGTCAAAGATCAAGCAATGGAAGAAGGAACTTTATTGGCCATACAGAATGCTCTCAACGAAAAGATCAAGGCGTCTATAAAAATTTATTCTAATCGAGTAATGAATAATCAGGAAGATAAACCACTGATGGAGGGGGTGGAATTTTAATTTATGGTTGTAAGGTATTTTTATGTGAAGCAAAATATAACATGACGTTTGTAAATATAAAGGAATTCCATTTGATAATTATCTCCTGTGGATTTGTTAGACAAGTTCACTAATAAATCTGGCATTTTCAAAACATCTAGTTAATTTCATCGATCGATTAAAGGAACTCCCAAAGAAACAGCAGGCCATGAATTCAAACAATTGTTGGGAAAGCAACATATTGGGTTGTTTGTGGGGATAAATTAGGATTGATAGTAGTATTTCCAGGTGGTGATTGTTATAAAGTATAAATACCCGAAAATTTGCATATTGGATCTTAGATCTGTACGATCTGATTAACTGGATATTATAAATTGGAAAATATTGCTAAATAAATATTATTATGCTATTATGAAAAAATAAAGAAAAAATCTTTTGTTTTATCCTGAAGACTGCTCCCATATTTGTATGCGAGACGAGATATAATGTGTATACTGGTTCAAAATAACAAAAAACAAAATTTTATGAAGAATTAATTTATTAACTCTAAGGTTCTCTTAATACTTGAGTAGTAGTAGTAAACTCTAGATTCCTTTTTTTCAACGGAACAAATAATCTAACACTAATCGAATTTAATCAATTTTACGATTTACGAAAGAGATATAAAAACAAATGTTTATAATGAAGATATTGTTTTAAAAATTATCGTCAGGAGGTAAACCGTGTCAACAACATAATTATCTGAAATTAAAAAAGTTTATTAATTATTGATTAAAGATTACCATAATTTAGAAATTAATGCCTGGATATTTATATTTCACAAAAAATTTCTATATAAAAAGAAATTCTAACTCGTAAGTTTTAAGCTAAGGTCATTTAGCTATCAAAATTACGAATACTTTTCAACATCTTTTAATATTATAATTTAAAATTTTAGTATTGATTTAAAAATTTTTTCTTGACTTTTAATTTTTACAATTTTTGGAATGAGAATAAGAACATTGTCTAACTTCATGAAAGAATATATATGCATAATTAATGGATATTTAAGTTATTTCTGACAAAAAAATGAATAAAAATGTTTGTTCCATTTTTTTATAATTCTCCGTGTGTTGGCAATTCATCATCCTCGTCAGTTGTTGATTTTTCATCTGATGGATCTGACGAATATAATTTACTTGTAATTGGATTTACAATAGCTTCTATTTCTTCTATTTTTTCTTCGAAATCTTCTTTAGTGGCTGAACTTGAAAATTCATCAAACCAATCAATAGTTTTCTTAATCGCATCTTTGATTGTTTTCTTATCTTCTTCACTGATTTTCTTTCCGAGTTCACCATTATCATCTAATTGACTTTTAGTTGTATAAACATAATTTTCAAGTTTATTTCTTAATTCAATTCTTTCTTTTTGTATTTGATCTTCTTCAGCAAATTGTTCAGCTTCTTCGACCATTCTTTCGATATCTTCTTTTGAAAGACGTCCTTTATCATTTGTAATTGTAATAGATTCTGATTTTCCTGTACCTTTGTCGGCCGCAGAAACTTTCATGATACCATTGGCATCAATTTCGAAAGTGACTTCAATTTGAGGTACACCACGTGGTGCTGGCGGAATTCCTGTTAATTCAAATTTGCCAAGCAAGTTATTATCCTTGGTCAATGAACGTTCACCTTCAAACACTTGAATCAATACAACTGGTTGATTATCAACTGCAGTTGAGAAGATTTGTGATTTTTTGGTTGGAATGACAGTATTACGAGGAATCAATTTTGTCATAACTCCACCAGTTGTTTCAATCCCAAGAGTCAATGGGCAAACATCTACTAACAAGAGATCTTCAACATTTTCAGCACCAGAAAGAATACCGCCTTGGACAGCTGCACCATAAGCAACAGCTTCATCAGGATTGATATTTTTTGAGGCCTTTTTACCATCAAAGAATTCCTCAAGGAGTTGTTGAACTTTTGGAATACGTGTGGAACCCCCAACCAAAACTATATCATGAACAGCTGACTTTTCAATTTTTGCATCTTTCATTACTTGTTCAACAGGCTTTATTGTTTTACGGAAAAGATCATTATTCAATTCTTCAAATTTCGCACGGGTCAATGTTTCAGAGAAATCCTTGCCATCGAAGAAAGATTCGATCTCAATACGAGTTGACATTTGAGATGATAATGTACGTTTGGCTTTTTCAACTTCACGCTTTAATTTACCCATTGCTTTCAAATCTTTTGTGACATCAACCTTATGTTTCTTTTTATATAATTTGGCAAAATAATCAATAACCCTATTATCAAAATCTTCACCACCCAAATGAGTATCGCCAGCAGTAGCCAACACTTCAAATACACCATCATCAATTGACAATAATGAGACATCAAAAGTGCCACCACCAAGATCGTAAACAAGAATTTGACGTTCACCTTTTGATCTATCAAGTCCATACGCTATTGCAGCAGCTGTTGGTTCATTTACAATACGCATAACATTAAGTCCAGCTATAACGCCAGCATCTTTTGTTGCCTGACGTTGAGCATCATTGAAATAAGCTGGAACTGTGACAACGGCATGAGTGACTTTTTTACCCAAAAACGATTCAGCAATTTCTTTCATTTTAACTAATATCATAGCCGAAATTTCTTCAGGTGTAAAAAGTTTTTCTTCGCCTTTAACTTTAACAGAAATAGCAGGTTTATCGTCATTATCTACGACTTTGAATGGGAAATGTTTGAGATCATTCTGAACATCTTTATCAGAAAATCTTCTTCCTATTAAACGTTTTACATCAAATATGGTGTTTTGAGGATTATTTGCAGCTTGATTTTTAGCTGCATCACCAACTAAACGTTCGTCGTCAGTAAAGGCTACATAAGAAGGTGTAATACGATTTCCTTGGTCATTGGCCAATATTTCAACTCTTCCGTTTAAGTGAACACCAACGCAAGAATATGTTGTTCCCAAATCAATTCCAATAACTAATGATTTAAATTTGAAAAAAAAAATAATATATATAAATAATTCAACACGAAAAAATACACTTTATTTAATTATTTTTAAAAAAAAAAAACGATAAATACCTGTACCAACGTCTGTTGTTGCTTCTTCGGCCGGTACTAATAATATAGGTATTATGACTAGTAATGAGCACAACAATGATACTATTTTGAAGAAACTAGATTTCTTCATATTTATAAATATTAATTTTCTATCAACGTTTTATTTTTTGATAGTTTTTTTAGTTTGAAAAAAAAATTTTTAAATTGAATATTTATATTTAGTGAAAAGATTGGTGTTGGCAAAAGTTGATTGGATGAGTTTAAGCGTGGCAATGCCACAAGGGATAAACGCCACACTTGTGCTATTAATATAACTTCCATATATGGAACGTACTCAAAACCAGACGGTGAATATTCTTACTATTGTTAATATTAGTATCATCTTCATTTCTTTATTCATTTCTTTTATTCATTTCTTTATTGATTCCTGGATTGCGTCATTTTTTGTAGACCAATTAAAATTTTGAATATACATGGGGCATGCTAGGACCCTGCAAACTTCATAGATAGGCCAGTGACAAAAATTCCTGTTTGACCCAGACCAAAATTAAGTTTAATATATAACATTTAATCATTGATTACTTTTACTTTTTATTAATTTAATATTAATGTCCACTCTTGTGATAAATATTTTTTTTAGATTCTCAACAGATAGATTTAGATATACTAGATGAATTTTAAATCTTGACATTTTATTATGTGTTATTTGCTATTTATTGGCTACTACAGACGTAATATTAAATAGCTTGAGAAATAAAATTATAGATAATTATTTATTTATATTTAATAGTGATATTATATAAAAGTAATAACTTCTCACAATCCTTTGGAATTTTTTATTTATTTTAGAATTTAGATATTAAATATGCACACTATAATAGACATCATAAACATACATATTAATATTGTGTATTATGCTATTTCTTTTCAAAACAATGTTTTCATTTTTTTTATAGCATTAACAAGTTGAAGTGGTGTATTTCTCAATAAATTTGTTAATAATGTTATAAAATTAAATTTAATAATATTATTATATGTATCTGAATAATTTATAAAAATTAAATATAAAAAAAAATTATTGAATTATTCATTTTATTTGAATTATTCATTTTATTTGAATTACTCATTTTATTCATTTTACCATTTTATTTGAATAAACTCTCAATGTAACTCATTCATAATGATAACAAATAAACAAATAAACCTTATTCAAATAGAAACTCTACTCAAAGTAGTATATAGTTGTATACAGTATATTGATTTTTGTTTAGTTTCCAGATTTGGTGACTTTGTACTGCATGCATTATGTTTTTACAGTTTACAACTTTTAAGACTTTTTAGGGCATCATGCTGAGTTTATTTACATAATGCCAAATTGCTGTAATTAGGTGAATTCGGATACACAAATAAAAAATTTCTTTTAATGGAAATAAATAAAATTTTAGACACTTTGGATGAAAATAAGGATCATGCTGATGCTTCTATTGACAAAAATAATGATGATGAATATTCAAAAAAAAAGAAAAGGAGAAAATGGTGAATGCCCAACCTACAATAGATATAACACTAATTGGGCATGGTATCAATCATGTGACCCAAGCTATTAACTGAGGATGGACTAGTGGCAATGAAACATTAGATGAATTGATTAAAAGTACTCAACTTAAAGCAACTAAGTATCATTATAGCAATCATCTTCAATGGATTCCCCACTTTGCCGATCAAATCAAACCAGCTTACTGAGCGAGTCACGTGACTACCAATATATCTATGTTTTGTATAACGACTGCGCCACACATTATGCAGTGTTACACTAAACATTATTCCTATTCCTATTCCTATATTTATATTTATTTATTTATTCAGCTGATGCAAATATTTATTGCGAATTATTAATCATAATTTTGTAATGTTCAGTTGACCCAAATATTTATTTAGCATTAATAAGCATATTTTATTGGACAAAACAGAGTAAAAGTCATGTTATTTGTAATACCCTAAGAGATATAAAAAGACTCAGTTTTAGACAACATAGTAATAGTGATAAACTGGATTTGAATTTGATCTCCAGTTTAGAGAGGTAACGACTATATACTGGTGAAGTTTCAGGAGCAATGAGTTCTGTATGACATTTCGTGTAACAACAAACTTCCATTATGCTGTTTTAGACCAAGTTGGAATGATCATGTTTATATAACAATCTTTTAATTAATTGATCTAATAATAAACACCTTTCTAACATTCTAATAATACTGTAATAAAAATATTATCACTAATAAAACACACAACATTTACTCAAGATAAATCTTGACCTTTGACCTAACTAACAAACTGATAAAAAGAACCTTGCTGAACTCAGCAAGAAACCACAATCTTAACTATTGAGATACATCTCAAGGGGATGCCTTTGGGATATAAATAGCTGCATATTCTAGGGATCTTTTATCCAGGTGGGTAGGCTGTAAGATAAAAGTAATATTGACCATAAGTCAGCTGGTAGGCTGTGTCAAATAAAGGAACTATCTAGGCAGGTAGGCTGTAAGATAGTGGAATCAACTGTAAGTCAGCTAAATATTAGTGCTGTAATCCAAAAAAAGGGAAAAGTATGGTTGCAAAAATGGTCACAAAGGTAATTGCAACCACTTTTTATATGCTGTAGATACAATTACTACCATCATCATAATTTACGGCACTAGTCTTTAAAGCCAGCAGGTAGGCTGTGTGTTGAACATAAAAATAAAAATAACCCATTAATTAGGAAACTTGGATTGCACACTTGCAATACTCTATTAAAAATGACATGTAAAACAATAGAAAATGCCAAGAAATTAGCTAAAGTAGATGGAAAGACTTTGAGTTGTTAAGGTGTATTATGTTTATTATTATTAATTATTATTAATATTTATCACAATACTAACCACTGATGTATACATGTATGTATAGGCTTGGGCTTTCATCAATAATTGATTTGTCTTTTGAATTTGATAGAGGAATGCATGCTTGGTTTGGTCAAGATTGGGAAGATTTAAAACAAAATGTTTCAAATCATATAAATTTAAAAATAAAAAAACTTGAGGGTGAGATTTTATCTGATATCATTAAAATAGAAGTAAAAAGTGTGTTTTGTTATTGTATTGTATATTACATAACTAATTTCACTTTTTTTAGTTTTGTGCTGTGTACAGATATTGGATTGTGCATATATACTTGTTGAACTAAAAGAATGACCTGGTGATGATAAGCATTGGCAAGTTATAAAGATATATTATTTGGTGTATGTTATCATATGTCTTTTGTATATAATTATTTTGTTTGTTTTGCTTGCTTAAATCCAACTTTTTCATTATTAGAATTGACATGCTTTTAGAAAATCCTCATACTTTTGTTGATAAAGAGGGAGGAAATAAGCAATTAACGGAACTGGAGTATATCATGAAGATGACAAATCCCATTTTAGATTTGAAATGGTGAGTATTTTTGTTAACTTTGAAGTAGTTCTCAATTGTGAGTCTGATTTGTTGTTTATGAATGATTGTAGGAGTGAAACAGTTTCCAAAGCTACCACAAGTCATAAAATTGATTTAAGAATATTAACTGTTGATGGCATAGAGTTCGGACCTGGACACCCACTTTACCACAGGACACTTTACCAACACCCACTTTACTGACAACACACTTTGCCAACAGGACACTTTACCAACAGGACACTTTACCAACAGGGCACTTTACCAACAGGGCACTTTACCAACAGGACACTTTACCAACAGGACAATTTACTGACAAGACACTTTACCAACAGGACACTTTACCAGCAAGTATTGTGTCAACAATTTGCCAAGGACTGTGTGAAGACCTGGATAACTAGCTAAAAATTGGTTTGTTGTGCAGTGAAAAACTCAGCCATAAGTCATAACTAATAACATCACTTATTATCCTTACTTTGCATCAAAAACAAGTTCATAAAAATACAATACAGATACATGTGTAATATATTTTTTTTGTCTGATGAAATTGATAAAAATTGCATATTCATGTTATTTTTTTATTAAATTTATTTATCAATCATTTACAAAAAACTTTTATTGTGACACATTATTATTATTTTTATATATACACAAAAAAAAATTTTTTTAATATTAAAAAAATAACAAAAAAAAATTTTAAAATGAAATATTATTGGCAATGCTCTGAAGAAACTTTATAGTTGATTTAATATTATGGTCATTTAATACTGTTTGAATCCATATTTCATGATTACGATCTTGTGGTTTCTGTGGGGGTCATGGTGTTCCTTGCAAGACCATTTCTACCTCAAGTTCGACTTTACTTTGAATGTTGGTAAAGTGTCCTGTTGGTAAAGTGCCCTATAAAAAATAACATATGGAAACAGTACATGAACTGTATTGTTTTACAAAATAGGTATGGAATGGGTATGGAAAAAATGCACAGAATCTTCCTGTTAAATGTGCCAAAATGTACAGAATTTGTGCAGGATAGATATGGAGTAGATGCGGAGCAGGTGCGGAATGCATATGAAACATGCACAGAATACACATGGTTTTTATGGAAAACATATGGAATTTGTTTTTCTTGTACATTTCCCATAAGAATTACATGATGTGCTAACTAATTCCATATGTTTTCTGTAAAAACCATGTGTATTCCATGCATGTTTGTATGCATTCTGCACCTACTCTGCACCTACCCCATATCTATTAAGGTTTCTGGTCCAAATTGTTTTCTCAAAGCCCAAACTAGTTTGGGCAATTTGGGCTTCTCAACATTTTCTATAAGCATGAACATTAAAAAACTATATGAATCAACTTGTTTTAACTTAAACAACTTTAAAATAATTTCGCCCAATTTTGGCTAATAACAAAAAGTAGTTTGGGCTTATAAAAAAATAATTTTTGCCCAAAGTATTTGGGCAATTTCGGCTACTAATAGAAGCAGTTTCGACCAGAAACCTTAATATCTATCCTGCACAAATTCCATACATTTCAGCACATTTAACAGGAAGATTTTGTGCATTTTTCTGTACTAGTGTTGGTTTCCAAAATTAGAGAGTTTCGCAACTGTGCGAAAGTCAAAAGGTTTTGCCATAAGTCAAAACTAGTTTTGATTTTTGACTATTGACTTTTGATTTAGTTTTTACATATAACTTTTAATTTTAATTTTGACTTTCGCCTCTTCAAAATAGTTTTGGCAACCAACACTATTCCATACCCATTATGTACCTATTCCATAAAACAATACAGTTCATGTACTGTTTTCCCATACAAATTCCATACAGTTTTCCATACATTTTCCATTAAAGACTAATGCCGTAATCCAAAAAAGGAAAAAGTATGGTTGCAATAGTGGTCGCAAAGGTAATTGCAACCACTTTTTATATGCCATAAATACAATTACTACCATCATCATAATTTACGGCACTAGTCTTTATTTTCCATACCTAAATTTTTTATAGGGCAAGAGACAAAAATAAATATAGGCAACTTATATATTACCTACTAAGGAATACATAGTCCTGGATGTGTCATTGATGTAAGGTTGTGGGTGAAACCTCCTTAGTAATTGCTGAAACCATGGCAAAACTATATTAAATCTTATCAAAAATCCTGTTGAAACTATGCCGAAAGGCGAAACCTCAAAATGCGAAACTCTGCTGAAACTCTAATAAACAATTAATGTGTAACCTGCCGAAACCCTGCTGATTGATTTCTGGATGAGTTTTGGCAAGCAACCTTACATTGATGGCAACATGTGTGCATTGAGCAAAAAGTTTTAGAATTTTTTTTTTTAATGTTTAGGTAATAAATAATGTTATATTTATGTTATAGTTATTATATGTATTCTTATATTGTTTAAAGACCCAGTTTCAATGGACTTCATGTAATTTTTGTAGGAGATTGGCCCAATTGCCACCAGTATCAGTTTTGCAAGTTTACAAATCATTTGTATGGAAATTGTGCTGTATTTCTCAAAGGCAAGATGATGATAATTTTGCAAGATATATGTTATGGCAATATCATGGAAGTTGTTGGTAAATTTGATAATAAGCATATTCATATGAAATTAACTGATAAGAAAAATTTATTTAAAAATAAAACAAACTTAACTTCTATTGTTAAATTACAACAGGGAGTTCATATCATGTATTCAATAATAAATTAATCAACAAAGGAATCTGCAATAGAAAAATAGGTGATGTCATCAACCTAAATATTAGTCAGGATACTGTTGGGGCTGCTGTTTCATTCATTATGGCGTAGTTGACATTATTGTGATTAAATTTCAAGCCATTATAAAAAAATAGTTAATCTATAATACACTTATGTGTTAACCCTCACTACAATTGTGTAGAAGGTGCATAGAATGTTATCCTGATGAGATGGATGGATGAAATTTTATCAATGTTATTCTTACAACTAGAATATTTTAATTAATAAAAAAACCTTTTTTTTAACCTGATACTTTACAATAATTTGATTTGAATGACTTGCAGTTCAGTCACTTGTTGTTTGATAAAATTTAAAGCTTCAAAGTTTTTAATGAAACTTTATTTTTAAAAAGAAAAAATTTTTATTGAAATAATTATATGTAATTACTATAACACCCAAAACTCACATCAGTTTTTAAAACAGTCATAGGCTAAATACAGTGGTTTAAATGAAAACAATTTAACAAATAAATAATCTTGTATGGTATAACTAAATAAATCTCCAGTTAACAGTTTATTTAACTGGTTAACTGAAGATTTTTACAATTAAAAATTTTTTAGGTGTGTTGGTTCCAATTTTTTATAATTGGCCTGAACTATGTGGAGCTTAAAATAGAGACAAAATATATCATGTAATAATACCTGATCACATTGTTAAAAAAATATAATAATGTAAAATTACTTCCTTGTAATGGTAATAAAAAGGATAAAAACTAATGTGAAAATTCCAATAATTTAAATATTTATATCCATTAGGTGGGAAACTGTAAATATGATAATTTATGTTAACATTAATGTTGATATTGAATTTTAAATTAATAATCAAATAGTTGATGATAATTTACCATTATTGTTACCAATAATTGTAACTTTGTTGGAATTTACTGGTTGAGGAAGATTTGTAAAATTCAATAATCTACTTGTATAAATGGCATTTGGGTGAACAGTTGCCATAATTGTTGAAGGATTAAAGGGTTTTTTATTTGCTTCCTCAAATATATTTTTTATTTCTTCTAATTCATCAAGCTGTTCTTCAGAATAACTAGAAATATTAGGTTCAATTGCATCTCTCCAAAAAGTAATAATTTTTAAAGCTTCATCTGCTGTTGGTCTCTTTTCAGGATCAGAATCTGTGCATTTGTATGCTAGTTTAATATAACATTCTGGAGTATTATCTGAAAAACTAGGCCTTAAGCCACCACAGATCTTGAAAGCAAGATCTAGATCATGTGGTTGATCTTTAAATGGCTGTTGATGTGTTGATGTTTCTGACATTAAAATCCCAAAGCTATAGATATCAGATTTTTGTGTATAAGGTTTCTTATTTAATACCTCTGGTGCAACATATGGCAGTACTCCAAATATATTATTTTTACTTTTACTTGATGTTTCTTCATCAGCTGGGCCTGATAACCCTAAATCTGTAATCATTGCCTCAGATAAATATGGAAAATATAAAATATTACCACTGTGAAGATCACCATGTATAAGTTTTTCTTGATGAAGTGTGTTTAAACCTGAGATAATATTATAAAGTTTTTCAATCTTATCACTCCATCTTGCATAATTTGGTTTTAAAAATTTTTTAAAATCTCCATCAGCTGCATATCTCATTATTAAAACATATTCTTTTGTATTTGGATCTTGTGAAATGCCATAAATATTAACAATGCCATTATGATATGGTCCTATAAATTTAATGTGATTTTGAAGCTTTATGAAAATTAATAAAAATTTAATGTATTAATTAAAAATCATTAATAATTGTCAATTAATTATATCAAATTATTTACCTCCTTTAAAAACTCTTCAGAAATGTTTTGTGAGTTTTTAACCTTTTTTAATGCTACATCACCATTTACACAATAGTATCTTTCATTTTCATGAACAAATCTAGGACCATTTGACCAGTAACACTTATACACAGTTGCAAAACCACCTTCACCTATTCTTTCTTCAATTGTGAGTTGGTCATAAAGAATCCATTCAAGGTAATGATAACTATCAAATCCTTTGGCTTCAAGCTGTGTATTTCTGATTATTTCATCTAATTTTTGATTCCCACTGCTTGTCCAACTTTGAGCTAACAATTTAGGATCACATGATTGACACCACTGGTAATTAGTGTTATATCTTGCACAAACAGAACAGGTCCCATATTCTTCTTTTCTTTCTTTAAACTCCTTAGTATTATCTTATTATTTCAAAAATTAAATTTTTCATTATAAAAAATTCAAAGTAAAATAGAATTATTTTTCAGCATAATAAAAATAGACATTCATTTAAAACAAAAAATAAATTTATTTAATTAGACAAGGTTTTGGTAAAAATTATTTTGTGTTGATAAAAGTTACCAGCTGGTTATTATGAAAAAATAAAAAGTATTTAATTAGATGATGTTATAAAAGCTTATTTTGCATGCATTGTAAAAATTACTTACATGCTGGTTATATTATAAAGAAAATAAATTTATTAATTAGTTGATGTTTTAATAAAATTTATTGTGTTGTAAAAGTTAATTTTATAATATGATACTTACTCCCTGATTATTGTAAAGAAGATTTATTAATTAGATGATGTTTTAATAAAGCTTATTTGTGTTGAAAAAGTTAATTTATAATATAATACCATCTATTAAATAAAAAATAAATTTATTTAATTAGATAAAGTTTACTTTGTGTTGTAAAAGTTAATTTTATAATATGATACTTACTCACTATTATTATAAAAAATAAATTTATTAATTAGATAATATTTAATTAAGTTTGCTTTGTGCTGTAAAGTTAATTTATAATATAATACTTACGCCCTGGTTATTATAAAGAAATAAAAAATAAAATTATTTAATTAGATGATGTTTATTTTGTGTTGTAAAAGTTAATTTATAATATAATACTTACTCTCTAAGAATTAAAAATAAATTTATTTAATTAGATAAAGTTTATTTTGTGTTGTAAAAGTTAATTTATAATATAATACTTACTCCCTAAGAATTAAATATAAATTTATTTAATTAGATAAAGTTTAATATGTTGTAAAAGTTAATTTATAATATAATACTTACTCACTGGTTATTTTAAAGAAATAAAAAATAAAAATATTTAATTAGATGATGTTTTGATAAAGTTCATTTTGTGTTGTAAAAGTTAATTTGTAATACAATACTTACACCCTATGAAATAAGAAATAAATTTATTTAAATTAGATAAAGTTTATTTTGTTTTGTAAAAGTTAATTTATAATATAATACTTACACTCTATGAAATAAAAAATGAATTTATTTAAAGTTTATTTTGTGTTGTAAAAGTTAATTTATAATATAGTACTTACCCTCTATGAAATAAAAAATAAATTTATTTAATTAGATAAAGTTTAATATGTTGTAAAAGTTAATTTATAATATAATACTTACTAACTGGAGAAATAAAAAATAAAATTATTTAATTAGATTATGTTTATTTTGTGTTGTAAAAATTAATTTATAATTTAATACTTACCCACTGATTATTATAAAGAAATAAAAAAGAAGTATATTTAATTAGATAAAGTTTGTGTTGTAAAAGTTAATTATAATTACTTACCATCTATGAAATAAAAAATAAAATTATTTAATTAGATGATGTTTTATTTTGTGTTGTAAAAGCTAAATTATAATATAATATTTACCAACTGTTTATTATAAAGAAATAAAGAATAAAATTTATTTAATTATATAAAGTTTATTTTGTGTTGTAAAAGTTAATCTATAATATTATACTTACCATCTATGAAATAAAAAAAATTTTATTTAATTAGATGATGTTTATTTTGTATTGTAAAATTAATTTATAATATAATACTTACCAACTGGTTATTATAAAGAAATAAAGAATAAATTTATTTAATTAGATAAAGTTTATTTTGTGTTGTTAAAGTTAATTTGTAATATAATACTTACTATCTATGAAGTAAAAAAACAAATTTTATTTAATTAGATAAAGTTTATTTTGTGTTGTAAAAATTAATTTATAACATAATACTTACCATCTATGAAATAAAAAATAAAATTTTTAATTAGATGATGTTTTATTTTGTGTTGTAAAAGTTAATTTATAATATAATAATCACCAACTGGTTATTATAAAAAATAGAAAATAAATTTATTTAATTAGATAAAGTTTATTTTGTGTTATAGAAGTTAATTTTATAATATAGTACTTACTGTCTATGAAATAAAAATAAAAATATTTAATTAGATGATGTTTTGATAAAGCTTATTTTGTGTTATAAAAGTTAATTTATAATATAGTACTTACAATCTATGAAATAAAAAATAAAATTATTTAATTAGATAAAGCTTATTTTGTTAAAGTTAAATTATAATATAATACTTGCCAACTGGTTATTATAAAGAAATAAAAAATAAAATTATTTAATTAGATAAAGTTTATTTTGTGTTGTAAAAGTTAATTTATAATATAGTACTTACTATCTGTGAAATAAAAAATAAAATTATTTAATTAGATAAAGTTTATTTTGTGTTATAAAAGTTAATTTATAATATAAAGATTACCCTCTATGAAATAAAAAATAAAATTATTTAATTAGATAAAGTTAATTTTGTGTTGTAAAAGTTAATTTATAATATATACTTACTCCCTAGGGATAAAAAATAAATTTATTTGATTATATAAAGTTTATTTTGTGTTGTAAAAGTTAAATTTATAATATATTACTTACGCTCTAGAAATAAAAAAATAAATTCATTTAATTAGATGATATTTTAATAAAGCTTATTTGTGTTGTAAAGTTAATTTATAATATATTACTTACCCTCTATGAAATAAAAAATAAATTTATTTAATTAGATGATGTTTTGATAAAGTTTATTTTGTGTTATAAAAGTTAATTCATGATACTTACGCCCTGGTTATTACAAAGAAATAAAAAATAAAATTATTTAATTAGATGATGCTTTAATAAAGTTTATTTTGTGTTATCAAAGTTAATTTATAATATGACACTTACTAACTGGTTATTATAAAGAAATAAAAAATAATTAGATGATGTTTTAATAAAGTTTATTTTGTCAATTTATGATATAATATACTTACTCCCTAAGAATAATAAATAAATTATTCAATTAAATGATGTCTTAAGAAAGTTTATCTTGTAAAGTATATAATTAATTACCTTTATAGAACTTAGCTAAACATTATTTTATTATAAAGCAAAATATTAAATATGATGTAAAGATACTTTACTATTGCTACATATTTTTAAATAGTTATTTCATGTGTAAGAAAAAATACCTTCATTCATTTTTTTTAGTTGGGAATTTTTTGTTCTTTTAGTTTGTGGCTGGTGGATGATCAATCCAGATATCAATAAAAATCCAGTCATAGTATAGGACCCCGGATTATTGTATAGTTTTTTGCTGTGCTGAAGCTACATGAAAATTTGGGTAAAGACTTTAACAGGTGTGACTTGGATATAGCAGAAAATTTTTATTATAAGTCATACCCAAAATCAGGTAAAGCAATTTTTATGTCATAGGAATAGATTTTATTATTTGATTTTCCCCTATACATTTAACACCAATTTACATGCAGCCCAAATTGGTTTGCGAATGTCATAATATTACGGCATCTGAGTGATAGCCGTAATGTCGTAATTAGGCCATAATGCCATAATTAAGTCGTAATGTAGATAATAATCAATGTAATTTGAAAAACAAGGTTATTAAATGGTCATATAGCTTCCAAAATATGTATGGCCGAGTTTGAATTGACTTTTGAGCCACATCGATTAATCGCAAGCTTTTATATTTAATGCTTTATCAATTAACTTGTTTTACGAATTTGCTTGTACCTAGAAAGCTTTGGCGAATCCGTAAGCGCATTTTTATGGTGCAATTAGTGTTAGTCGCCAAAAATATTTTTGAAGAGGTGAATGTCAAAACTAAAATTAAAAGCTATATGTCAAAGCTAAACAAAAAGTCACGAGTCAAACTATTTTCGACTTATAGTGAAACCTTTTGACTTTCGCACAATTGTAAAACTCTATAGTTTGGAAAACAACACAAGGTACAATTAATAACAAATAAAACGTAGCTTTATTATAAAGTAACGAATGCCTTAATAAAGTTACTTTTTTATTTGCTTTTACTTTTCTTTGGGTGATCGCAGTTTGCAAATACTTTAACACATAATACAACAAAATGATATGTGATAACGACTTTAATAAATGTCAGCACTTTATATCTGACTGAACAATCTTAACGCCTTAAATTATTTTATAAAAACAAAAATGTTTACACTAACAAAAACCCAAAATTAAACCTTGCATTCTACCAAAGCAAATAACCAAAACCGAGTCACAAAATCTCAGAGTCTTATATAGGGTTTCTATTTGAATAAGGTTTATTCAAATTATTTGTTTTATTCGTTATATTTCATAATTCGAATAATAATCTGTATTACAAGTAGAAGCTCTAGTTCTATAACACTCTGATAACTAAATAAACAATTAAACCCTACTGCTTGATTTCCGACTTCAAAGGTATTTTTCTTGAACAACAGAATAATTTAATTTCTAAAATTGTTTGTTACAGAATGAATTGATTTTCTGCCTCTACTCTTATTATTATTTGGCGTAATAGTTTTACTATTATTAAGTCAAAAATGATGCAAGTAAAATTGCTTTAAAGGTTAATAAGATATAAAAGCTCACAAAAAGGATTTATAGATGTATATTCCAAGTCTTTTTTTTATATTTCTTGTGTATTCTAATCTCTCCTTTGTTTCATCAGTTGTTTCCAAGGAGCCAAATTTTTCTTTTGCTGAGTTCCCACACACTCATTTACTGCTAAACTCGAACATTGCTTATATTAATATTAATAACAATGATCGAGTAGATAAAACCATCAATTAGTATTAGGGATTTGGTACTTTATGTTCCAGTGTTAACAAATTTTAGTTTACGCAAAAACCTTTTATAATTATTGTAATAATTATGCAAGTTTTAATATTGATTAAGTTGATTTGCAGTAATAAATCAATCTTTATCTTTATCCTTATTGTAGTGATCAACGAAATTTCATTAAGGATAACTTCGGGTATTCGTAGAGGAAAAATAATAGATAATTAACATTCTAATAAAATAAAATTCTGATAGAATCATTATTTTTATTAAATAAAATTAATCGTTAATAAACCTTTAAAAAATAAAATTATTGCTTTTATTTCCTTTGTTTAAAGCGCTTTGATAAAAGGTAACAATTGCGGAGCTTGGTAAAAAGCCACATTTATTTGCTTTAGCGAGCAAGCGAGCAAGGTTAGGACTAGCGTTGGTTAACTAGTGAGTGTTGATCCGAAGGTTAATCGGAAGTATTGGTGGTATTATTGTAATCGTAAATATAAGTTGTTTTGCAAATAAATCAAAGCGAGTTTGCAATCGGTCAATAAATGTAAACAA
This sequence comes from Entrophospora sp. SA101, assembly GCA_958430865.1. Lineage (NCBI taxonomy): Eukaryota > Fungi > Glomeromycota > Glomeromycetes > Entrophosporales > Entrophosporaceae > Entrophospora > Entrophospora sp. SA101. The sequence goes on along the minus strand of CAUDNR010001151.1, from coordinate 727 downwards.
GGGTAATAAATCGATTACAAAGAATTTATAAAAGCTCAAGAGCTTTGTAAAAAGGCCATCTTTATTTATTTTTTACAGTTATCTGGTACCATTACAGATTCGCCTAGGTGAAAGAAAGAGGAAGTAGTAAATTTGTAAATTAATTAATTGACAAGCACCGAATTATTTGCAATCAACTGACAAGCGTAGCCATAATTGTTGATTAACCAAAATGTATCTTGCATTAACAAAAATCAGGAAATTGTAAAAAGTTTATTATTTCAAAACATTATAATTTAGCTTTAATATGAATAAAAATGAAAAGATAATGATAAATTTATAGTGGAGATTAAATTAGTCATTCATCAATCCTTTCTTTTACTATTGTTACTATATAGAATTTTAATGTTATTAATTAATTAATTAATACTGCTAATCAGGGCTGGAAATAGTACTTTAAAAATCCGGATTTTCCTTTTAGAATTTTTAACTTCCGGAAAAAAAAAGAGTTGCCAGATATTTTTCCTTTTTATTTTTATTTTTTTGTAGATTTTCCATATGCATAAAAAAAAATTACCAAAATTTAATATATATATATATATGTGTGTCATTACTTCAATATTTTAGAAAAGAACAGCCAGAATCACAATTTTTATCTTTTGAATTTTCAGAAGAAAAGTATTGACTCAATTAATATCTATTTCAAAATATATATTTACATGTTTTATTTTCCCTTATTCAAAAAATA
>CAUDNR010001148.1:0-11967 GCA_958430865.1 Entrophospora sp. SA101 | reverse complement strand
CCTCTTTTTACGATATCCACTCCTTTAATGAAAAGTTCACCTGGATTGAAATTTGGCTCCTTTTTATGCTCAAGACCGTAGTATTTTTTCTTTCCTGTAAATACTATGGGAAATAAGACCTCCTCATATGCCATATTAAGATAAGGTGTTCCATTGTCCTTTTCAAGCTCTGTATTTACTTCATTACGGAGGTTTGCCATTACTTTCATAGAGATTTTTACCATTTCCCCCCAAAACTTTTCTTGTGAGAATTGATCTAATTTATATTTTCGATCACACTCCTGAAAACACTCTTCTGGGCATGTGAGATATAAAGAATCGGTATCTCCATATTTAACACCAAATCCTTTATCTTCAACAAATTTTCTAACAAATTTAATATTACGATGTCCAGTGGAAGTAACTCCATCCGCTAATTGAAGTTGATAGAATGGAGAGAGATTATTACCTGCCTCACCATAAAATGTATTCATATATAATTTTACTGCCTTTTGTTTTGAGTCTAAGCAACTATATTCGAAACTTTTCTCATCTAATTCCTTAAGGCATTCTTTCATCTTCTTTCGTTTATTAAATAGATTCTCCAACACCCTAGCATATAAACCCTTTTCTTCAGGTATATTATTATGGCGAATAGACCAAGCTTCTATAGTTCAACCATTAAATGAAAACTCAATCTTGTGAAGTTTCTTTCCACTACGTAGTGCATTTATCGCCTCTCCACGAGATAGTATAATCTTATCGGGTGAGAGGTTATAAGTCATCATAAGACTTGGATATAGGGAAGCAAAATCTAAGCCTGTTACTGGGCGTTTATTTTCGAGACCTTTTATCGGCGCAATAACATAAGCCCCAGGGTACTTACCAGATTCTGTATTTTCTGAAGCAATCATACTACACAACATATTACTACTCCAAGCTTCAGCTCCCAAAAGATTACATACTTTCATACCCCCCGCAAAATAATGAGAATCAGAAAGAGAAACATATGCAATAGATGATACCTCCTGATAATCATTAATTACATTATGTTTAACCATAAGCTCTTGACACCGTAATGCATCTATAATACAGTAATTTGCAACTTCGCACATATTTTTAGCTGATATATCAGAGGGGTGAAGTATTGTATCTTCATATATTTTATTCATAGTAGTTATTGGCATATCCGCCTTGCTACCCAATCCACATTTTTCCAAATAATATTTCAGTGAACTTGCTTCTGATTTTTGGTATAACTTTTTAAAACAAGCACGGACATCAATAGGTATACATCCTGGGATTTTGAGATACTTTGAATAAAATTTTTCATCATCTATCTTTATCTCACTTTTCCGATATTTCCATTTATAATTTCTTCAATATTGGATGGTTCGGGTGACATATGATTAAACATCCATTCAAGAATGCCTAAACTTTTGACTTTTTCTATAATAAAGGGCCAGTCATATTGTGAATCACTAAACCCGATTTGTATATCTGGCATGATTGCTCTCCAACAAAGGGCGAAAGCTTTTAATAAGTTTTCTTGAGTCCCACAAACAACTGTAATCCAACGCGGATCTGGTGTTATTTCAACATCAACAAGACAGATCTGCTTTAATGGTACTGATCATCCTTCCAATGTATGGTCATGCAAATCATAAAAACTCAGTCATCTTCATATTTTGCCATAGGTAAGTCACCCATCTTACGACCACTATATGTTTCTATATCCCAGGTGAGCACAAGAGTTCGATCATGTATGAGAGCTGAAGATAATATCTGTTCATCTGGCTTATTATCCCCTAAAGGCTGAAAATTATTTACAGATACACAGAAATAAATATGTGGTAAATCTGTATTTGATATGCAATTACTTAAAGCAGTCACACAGTGACTATAATTGCTTAATACGGCCCACTCTGAGAGAGGTAGTCTTTCTTCATGGGCTATCTTTCGATAATAACAATCATTAGTGGTATCATCTGATGCTGTTCCAATGCCATGCTTACGAACTTCTTTTAAAATCCGTGTCCTATCATAATGACTCCACGTAGTAATACGAATATATACCTTTTTCTCAGTATGATAACCACGAATTGGATATGCATAGATGTTCTTCATTCCAAACTTTGATTTGTCAATTTTCTCTGCCCCTGATATAATTTTCACTAATCTTGATTTGAATCCAGATAAAGGTTCGTTATCAGACACAACGACATCGAAGAAAGGTTTGATGCCTGTAATATCCACCCTAGCTTTTTGCCCATCAATCAAAGCGCCATAAATATGTAGAATATATGTCTGTATATTATTTACATATTCAAAAGCGTCTTTCACATCGTTAGGCATAAAGTATATGGGCTGTTTATCAGATAAGCTTTGTTGAAGTATGTTTGTTATCCCATTATCACATCCTGAAATAAAATCATTGCGAGTTGGAATTCCAGCTAAAGTTTCCCTGCCCCCATACCCGATCACTTGTGCATTTTGTTTGCTCATTTTTTATTGGTATGTATCAATCTTTGTTCTATTATATTATTACATAATAGTTTGGAAAAGTTTAAATTAATTTTTTCGGTGTCTGGTAAGAGATACCAAAAAAAATGCATCGAGTTTTAGTGAGATAAGTGCGGGGGATCATAATCTTGATAAACATATACTTTGGATATTTAACTTCAGAAATATATTATATAAAAATGGAAGAAGAATACCCTTTTAACGATATGTTCTCGAGGGTATTTAACTTCAGAAATATATTATATAAAAATGGAAGAAGAATACCCTTTTCGTTGATATGTTTTTGGTATATGATTGATGATATGTTTTTGGGTAGGTCAAGGGCTAAGGCCCATTGCTATGCAATAGGTGAAGCTAACTGCGTAATATATATATAAGAAAAATGGCAGAAGGCTTCACTTTTTGATGATATGTATTCGGATATATGTTGCAGTAGGAAACTTCAGATTTATTCATAGTAAAAAATGGTGTTATATATCCGCCCTCTTATGTGTCAGAGACACTAGCTCCGCTATTTATAACATATCCGATAGCATAACTAGATAACATTCACGTGATTATTTTTTTTTTGTCACTTGTTTTATATTAGAAGGCACTATGATAAACTTTGAATAAATGTTCGAAAACCCGATATGCGATAGGCATCGACCAGAAGTTGAAAAGGTCAATTTACCACATACTTTACATGGTATTCTTCTTGTAGTTTTCCAGGCCCAAAGGGGCGACCCTAAAGGGTCATGACTACATTCCTCAGGTATTGGACTGCTTCCTCTACAAATTTCACCGGGCTCATGACCGAATAGACAAGTACAATTATCAGACATTTTTTATTATATTAAAATACAAATCTTCAGATAATCAAAATATAATAGCCCTCACATTGGACCAGCAAATAACGATATGTGATTGAATGCATTGTTGGTACCATCAAACTGGCAATAAAGTCAACCCGGTAGCATAACCTACCTCAGTTATTTTATTACAATGGAAATCTGTTACGCTCACCAAACAAGCATACAAGGTCAAAATAAGCATTTTTCTGGAGTGCTACTTATAGATGACCGTCCACACGTGTGGACGATGGACACAAATGTTACATGTCGGAGACTGTTTTTTTCGATCAATCGTCATCCAAATGATGACGAATTCACTGATCAATCATCATCCAAATGATGACGAATTTGTGGATCAATCGTCATCCAAACAACAACGAATTCGTGGGTCAAATCGTAACCCAAATGATGTGAAAAATAGAAATCGTACGTCAAATCACTTGTATATCCTGATGACTCTCAGATGACAAGGCAAATGCAAATCACACGTCACCTGATGAGTAGACTATAAACGTCTCATCTTTGACGAGGCAAATGCAAATCACACGTCACCTGATGAGTAGACTATAAACGTCTCATCTTTGACGAGGCAAATGCAAAACGTACGTCACTCAAATGACGAGGCAAATGCAAAACACACGTCACACCTGAGACTATTATAGTCTAATCTAAGTCATTTTGAGTTTATATAAACTCAAAACGACTACATTTCAAAAAAAGATCAGCAATTTATATGTGGAGAATATTGTAAAATCGAAGGATATTCAGCAAGATAGAGAAATTTTTTGAAAAATTTAATCATCATTTTGTAAGCTATAAATTAACAATTGGATTTTTCAATTCAGTTGCATAGAACCTGAGATATATCATTTTAAAGTTCAAGCTAAATTACTATGTTTACTATGTTTGAAAGGCCAAATTGAAACATTGTGCTAAACTCATATGCAAATAGTTGCCTAATTCAATCATTAATTGGATCATTAAATGAAACCAATTGCCCACAGTCTAAAGGACTAGCATCAAAAAATAAAGAAGAATTACTGTTGATTTTGCAACAAGTTAAAGATATCCATGATGGGGCTGACAATGATGAAGTAGAAGAGATGATTTGAAAGGAAACTGTAGAAGGCAAATGAATCATGTGTTGTGTAATAATAAGATAAGCATCATTTAATGTATAATTAATTTATTGATTATTTAATTCTAAATTTTTTGCCAACCAGAAATTTGATCCTTTTTCCATTATCATTAAAAATTTAATTGATCATGATTTATTTCTCTTTAAAATTATTTTTAGATGTAGCATTCACTTAAACCAAAGAAATTTATAAATGTCTATCTAATAATAATAAAAAAATTTTCTCTTTACATAATGGATAATAACAACTTCATTTTGTCCACCATCAACAAATCCTTAATATCAGCCAACAACAACAACATTGTATTATTATTAATTATATTAATCACTTTTGTTCATAATAGACAATAAAATTTTGATTTTACATGTATATATAGTTTTTCTTGTAAACATTTGATACTCTTTAATTAGAGTTTCTATTCATAATACAAATTTTTGTTTATTTGTTCTTTTATATATTATTTTAAATTATCAATTCGGAATCATTTATTGTCAATCAATTTTTGCATTAGCCACGTCGACCATTACATATTTGGAAATTCCAAATTTGGAAAGAACCCTGACTGTAAAACAAACCAAATTATACCATCATTATTAATTTCAGGCATTGAATTATTGTAAACTTAAATAAAGCTCAATTGTTCCTTCTTATGGTATAACTAAATTCCCAGAAAATGGAAATTATGCAATTGTTCTTAGAGGGAAATGTAAGAGATTATATACAAAAAAATCATTCAAATTTAACATCAAAAGATAGAATTACAATTTTTAGAAGTTTATGTGATACATTATATTTTATACATGAAAAAGATTTAATCCATTGTGATTTAATAGTGGTAATATATTATTGCAAAGAAATGGTTGTTATATCACAGATTTGAGATTATGTATATAGACCAGTTGATGAAAAATTATCAAATAAAATTTATGGAATTGTATCATATATTGCACCAGAACTATTTAGAAGAAGAAAATACACAAAAGAAACTGATATTAATAGTGTTGGGATGTTATTATTTGCAGGACATCCACCATTTGATGATATAGCACATGATTTTTGTTTGTAATCAAGAATATGTGAAGGTTTACGTCTACCAACATCACCAGGAATACCTGATGAATATGTACAAATGATGCAAATGTTTTGGGATGCGGATCCAGCAAAAATACCAAATATTAGAGAGCTTTTGAATTTTCTCATAATAAATTTAAAGCTGAGAGTCCTAACGAAAGTAGTAATATTGGTAGTGGTGGTGGTGATAATAATAACAGTAGTAATAGTGATTCACAACGAGTTCACCAATCACATCCATTAATATATCATACCAGTAGAATATTAAATGGTGAATTGCTAAATTGAATTTAAGTAATGATAGCTTATTAAATTATGATAAGTAGTTGATAGGTTAAAGTTGGATAATCATATGAATTGTTGATGGGTATATAATTAAAGCTCCGAATGAATCAATGAAATTCGAATCTAATCACCTAATTTTTGATTCGAATTAGTTCAAATCGAATTGAATCAAATTCGAATTGTACCCTGATTCGATTCGACTTAATTCAACCTGATTCGAATATTAAATATATAATTTGATTCGAATTGATTCGAATATATAATTTGATTCGAACTGATTCAACTCAACTCGATTCGAACTAGTGATGATGGCCGAAACTACGCTTAGTGGGCTGAAATTGCCAAAATTAATTGGCCTAAACTTTGACGAAACTAATTTTAATGGTTGAAATTGGGAGCTTTTTAAAATAAAGTAGATTGATTAGATACTTATTATATGTATTGGACGAAATTAGCCTTTTTCAAAAACAGTTTCGGCTACCATCATTAAATAATATCTTTTGGTTTTAGGTAGTTAGAAATTTTTTTCCAAAAATCCGTTATTATTATATTAAAACCTTGTCACAGCAGATTATAATAATAATTAAATATTATCATAACTGATTATTAAAATTTTTGCTTCACATAAAACATATTAATATAAAATTTCTCTTATTATTATGTGTCCTGTGACTATATCAAGAAATCCGTTATAATGAGAAGAATTTTATTTATTTTTATTATTATTATTAAACAACCTCAATCTGTTATTATCCATTAAATTGAGGTATACTACATTGAGATTCACCGTATTTAATATGATATTAAGAAAAATTTAGGAATCCGGTTTGATTCGAATTAACTACAGAACGAATCGAATCGAATCGAATCATTCTAAAATTCGATCCGATCCGACTCGTTTGAAGCCTTATTATTATATATTCACCATGGAAATTAGATTTTGTATGCCATTCACACAAATGCGTAAAATTTTTAAATTTTTTTAAATAAATTTTAGTTCCTTAAACTTTGTTAGTCATGATGCATTTACAGCATTCTATGAATGGAATTGATCATTCAAGTGATTCTAAAAGCGAAAGCAAATTTATACTAACCGTAACATTTTAGAGAACATTCCTGAAGATAGTGATGTGGGGAAGGGAGAAGGGGGAAGAATGAGAGCGATGAGCTAGATGTCAAAGCTAATATAAAATTGTATCCTAGCATGAATTTCCCAACTTGGAAGGTTAGTATCAAGTATATATATAATTTTAATAAACTAGGAGTATAATATATCATATTAAAATTTCAAATGTGGTTAAATATAAAATCTTTAATGATGTATAAAGCAGATTTGACATAAAAACCATGTTCCCTTTCAACAATATCTTTGTTTAACCATTTTCGGCTAAACAAAATTTGAAAAAAAAGAATTATTATTATAGCATTAGTAATTGCACCGGAAAAAACAAGTTTTTTTTTCCAAAAGATTCATAATTATTAACATTAAATATTTTATGTCATAGTTAAATAAAAATTGGAAGTTTTATAATATTTATTTTTCATGAACTGTAAAGGTAATTTGTGTTTTCAAGCGTTCGAATTACATTCGTATTTCAACAAAAAAAAAATACAGTGCAACAACATTAGAAAAATACAATCATAATATTTTATTGTGTTAAATAGTATAAAGGAGGCAACATGCTCAAGTCTACCGGAAAAGAAGGAAAAGAAGATATGAATATTATTATGTTTCTACATAGTGATGTGTTATTAGTCAATGATGAGTGCGTCTAATGAGCGAGTGTCATATCAACAAAATGATTTTTAATATTTTTAATATTCTTTCATTAGGCTAAGAGAATTGAAATAATATATTGGTAAGTGTAAAAGGCCATCGTGCAGAATTCAACACAAACTTTCGACATTCTAAAACAGTTAAATATACTAATGATCAATCAATGTTAAGTATTTTTGATTTAAGATGGGATATGATCTCTTGGGTGCGAAACATTCCAAAAAATTCAATAATTATTCTTTAAACGAGTGTTACCAATAAGATTCCTCTCTTCTTAACTGCATTTCCCCGTTTCTGATGGGGAGCGCTTATGGAAGGAGGGTTGACAGTATATTTATGGTCATTGGAGTCGTTGGAAGTCGTTGGAGCCAACAAATCAAAGGAAAACAACACAAAAGATTAAAAGTTGGTCATTCTAAAATCTCCAAATGTTTGTAAAAAATTACGGATTGTTTCACAAAAAGCAAGTACAATGGCAGTGAAGGAAATAAATCAAGAAATTGATGGTGTAATCGACTGTTGTAATCTTGATATGGCAGTAAAAATAGTTGGATATGTGGTTTGATCCTAAGCTTGACATTAACCATAAGGTTGTGTGTATATATGTTCTCGACGAAGAACCAGACAATGTGAACAATAATAATATGGATATATTTATGTGAATAACCTAATGTTTTCAAAGGTAAAAAATTGAGTAATGTTAAATAGAAGATTCCACAAGTAGCAGTATAGACAAATAATTTCGGCCATATAACCAGCAATTTTGTACTCTTTGTATCAGTAATAAAAAGTGAACAATTATTTGATTTTTTATCAGCAAACAAAAATCAGATGGGATATGCACATTGCGAGCAAATATTTGAGGCAATTGCATATAAAATTTGCGAACAGGAAACATGTTGTCTGTGAAAGTAGAATGATTTCCTAAGCATAAGAATAAAACTTTCGACTAATAGGTGAGATTAGTACATGATGAATATTATCAACCACAACAAAAAATTTTGCCCTTCGTGAATTCATTAGTTTTACCAAATCCCCTTTTTTGAATAACCATTAATATCAAGGTCAGGGGATTAAATGACCCTAAGGATGTGCTTGATATTGAAAAGGAAATTAAATTTTATTTTGTTATTCCATCAGAATGTTTCGCTACAATAAAAAAGCGTCCATTTCACACAAAACTATAACCCTGAATTAAAGAGAATAAAGTAAAACAATATGTTCCCAAGGTTAATTTGAAGTCCAATTATAAATAACTGATGAAAAAAAAAGACATTCTCTTTTTTATTCTATAGTCAAAAAATACTTTTATTATCATATAACCCTTGTGTTTTGTTACTAAATATTCAGTATCTGGATAATGTAATTTCTTCCATTATTGCAGATTTTTTAACAATAATATTAAAACTTTGCTGTGTCATGTTCATTAATAATGCTTTAATGTTACCACCACAATACTTTACTAAACCTGGCAGTAAGCTTTGAACAGCTCAAGTCAAACTGAATATTTTTAGTTTTAATTTTAAAAAAGTTAAAAATTAAAATTGTTTGATAACGATATCACCCAATTGTAAATAGATTCTAAAAAATCATATAACATATAATGATATTATTTCTCAGTATACTCTCTAATTAATATATCTAGCATTAATTGACAAATTATTGTCTCTTAATATTAATATAGTAATATTTCTACTTGTCAAATCAATTATCACCTTTGTAATAATTCCGCTTACCTCTTGTAATAATTACACCTGTGATTATTTTTTTTATATTTATTTTGATCTGAAGATTTATACAAAACTAATAGGTGCTTATTAACAATTCTAAATCACTTGATATTTCAACTATTCTAAATATGTTAATGATCTAGACACAGGAAAAAGATATGATTTAGAGGATAATCATGAAAATGAACAAAAGGAAAAAAGAGAAATGCAAGCAAGCAATCAACAGTTAGAGAATAATATTACTAAACTGAGACAGCAAATTGGAATATTTAACTGAGAATAATATCCTCCAGTCAACATACTACTCGGGAACTTCAGAATAAAGTCAAAGAATTAGAAATGCAAAAATTTGGATTAACTAAACGGACGAAATTTATTCAAGAATTAACTGAAAAAAAGATCACTTATTTCAATATATCTTATATGAGTAATTAACAAAAATAAATATCATATCAACTAATTTTGCCAAATAATGATAAACCTTTTTTTTTATTAAAGAATGAGATGAGATCATTGGAAATCGAAATCTTTATTGAAAATATATCGGAAGACATTTTTGATTTCATTGGCTAAGATTTGTGGTGATCATCGCCCAAAAATCATTGGGAAAAATTTTTTTTTTTATCGCTTTCCATTCTCAACATATTATCTTAGTTGTGTTAGTCCATTTCCTATTTTTAAATAAATATAAATATAGATATAAAATAATCTAAATATACAAAACAAATTCTTAAACATATTGTGTAATCTTTTTCATTTTACATTACCTTCTTTATGATCATATAAAAAAAACTACTTTTAATATTTAATTTCACCTGTCTGTATATAATACTCCTTAACCACTGTTTACTATTATTATAATAAAAGTCTGACAAGATGTATTGTTAATGCTCACTCGTGTTCAGAATAATATTTAAGGAATAAAGTTTATTTTTTTTTTGTAAATGTGTTTTATAATATATGGTAAGAAGCTCTTATTGAAATCCCATCGATGATCACCTTGGCCTTTTTGCCAAGCCATTTAAATAATGAAAGTATATTCGAGCAAAATGTCTCTGTTTTACGATAATTTTTATTTGAAGAATTTACTTTGATAGTTGATGATAAAGCAATTCTTCAAATTGGAGACGCTTTTGAAAAAAGTGATAAAGACAATGCAATCATAAAGAGGAAGTGAAAATCAACTAAATCACAAAAAAGATAAAAACTAAAAAGAAATCACGTTTACTATAACCAGTTTAATACTAAATCAATTGAAAATATAACATCACGCAACATAAAAAGATCAGCAATCATAATGTGATAAACGAATGTTAGTTTCTAAATTTGGGCAGAAATCACGTGAAAAAATACAATTCTTTTTGTTGTGACAAAATATGCTTATGCTATAACCTAATTTTGTGTTTTTCATGTGATTTGTTTTTGTGGAGTTTTGTGGTTTATCTTGAAAAGGCTATTTGAAATGAAAAATCCTTTTAAAAATGCATTATATATTTTTTAAAGAGTGTTGAGGTAAGATATTTGTTGTTTGCCTCATATTTATATATGATATGTTTAATACCGCCAGCATAACTGTCTATTGATTCATATTAGCAGATGAATATTAAACATTGTTCATTTGAACCGCATTCGTATTCTTCCATGTATTAGCAACCTCGGAAATAAACAAAGCAACGTTAGAATTTCTATTTCTATTTTCCTTCCATGAATAAGCAACTTGTTAAAAAGAAGGGAAACGCGTCAAAAAATTTATCGCTTATTGCTAACAGAATATAGTGCTTGAATCTTTATAATGTTCATTATGAAAGGTACCTTTTCAATATAAATGAGGACAACGTCGAAAATAATGATTTTGAGAATGGCATTACAACCAAACATCCTTTCGACAGATCACAATTGAATTCGCGTTACAACGAATTTTTAAAAATTCTTGCTCCACATATAAAATGCAATTAGTACTTTCGGTGTGACGAATTTTAAAATGCAATTTTCTTATATGTTCCATAGATTCGTTGAAACGAGGTTTGACTATATTATATGTAACTCTTTGGGTAGGACAGACACACTTTGCATAGTAAAATCACCAAATTCCTTAAAAAGTACCTATCATTCTCCTTCCTGAAAAGCTCTCAATTAACCGCAAATTATATGGTTTGTCGTACTATCTTAATCCAAAAAAAGGAAATTCTGTGATATAATTTATTTTTGAAAACTTGTGATGGTATAACTTTATTTTTTCTTACACACAGAAAATCATTTCTTTTATTTGCTTAGCAATTTTTTTGTAAATAAAAAAATAGTGTACAACCCAAAAAAAATAGCTTGTACAACATTGAAATTAATCAATCTTTAAAAATTAAAAAATTTTCTTTACCATCGTCATATTATATCATCAACAAAAAGAGATCATATTAATAATACAAAATGGATAATAATTATAATTATAAACTAATAAACGATATACTTGATTCTTCTGATAATAATCTATTAGAAATTGAAAATAATATTTTAGAAGAATTAGATAAAATTTTTTATTCTGATTTTATTTTAAATCCGTCATTTGCGACAATTTCTAACTCTCCCTCTCCTTCCCCTTCCCCTTCCCCCGCTACCTTTAATTTTACCCATTT